>JANAVB010040419.1:600000-785079 GCA_029216955.1 Iris pallida | reverse complement strand
GTGAATAAATTAGAAATGTTTAAATAATTAGAAAATTTGGCTAAATTGTAATTAGCCCATTTCTTATTAATAGTGACTAGTAAGTAATCAATTAAATTATAACTAATGTATTTATTAGCTAATTAACTAGTTGATCAATATGTTTGCTCTTGATAAATTAGTATTAGTTAACTACTAATATAAATGGTGACTAGAAATTGTTAGTGGTTAGCGTAATGTTAACAGTTAGTGTTAGTTTCCACTAAACTTTCTAATTTCTATTACTATTACATTTTTCCTTTAGGATTTCTTTCCACCCTATATATAGCTCTCATCCCAAAATATTACATCTCACAAATCCCCAAACCTAGAAATTTCTAGCTGCACCTACTACCAAGAGCTGCCTGACCCTTCCCTGCCTCCCCGCCTGGCTGTTCCTCCAACCACCATCCACCATTGCCACATCCTCCCTATCGACCACCTCCCCAGACCACGACCATCCTGACGGATCAAGGCAACCGAACCCCACCGCAATACACTCTACCACCACCCGAACCACCACTGGCCACCACCAATCTTTTACCGCCACCACCGCAACAATCCGGTGAACCCGCCATGCACCTTCACCACCAACAACACAACAAACATCATCACCACAATCACCACCTCCATCCCTCGGTCATAACCGGCCGACACCACTACCAAATCACACAAACACCAAGAGATCAGAGGAAGAAAGAATGAGAGTTAACCTGGATCGATCGCCCCCCAGTCAGTCCCAGCCCCGATGTCGAGTTCCCTCCGACCACCACTGTCACACCCAGAACCAAAATACGGAGAATGGGAGACAGACACAGCCAGCTACGTACATTAAAGTACAACCCTCCTCACAATATAGTCACAGCTGTCTAGATGCATGAGGGTTTATCTACAAGCCAACACCTCTTATGGTCAAGAACAAGTCTAGTGTCTTAATCTCAAGCAAGCAAATAATTATACAAGATGTCAGATCATCAGACATACAAAGTAAGGCATCCCAAACATTACATATTCAGATGATTATGAAGCTAGTCATACAAAATATAAAGACTAACAAGCGTTTAAGTCATACATGATCAACCCTAGGATTTGCCAATCATGTTACAGCCATTAGGAAGACAGAAATAAGTTTCAACACGAGCTAACACTTGCTCAGCGGCTAAACGCCTCAAAAGAATACTTTACAATAGAACGGAAGAGCAAAGGAAGAAACCCACTCGTTGTCAGGGTTACGCCTGGTGTTCACCATCTGGCTGGAAAATAGGTAGATCCTCGGGTGCTACTCCGAAATAAGGCCATACAAAATCAGTTGGGTCAGAACCCAGAAGAGCAAGTGCCACAAGGGAGGCTTCACTTTGGAACTAAAACCAGCATATTTAAACATAGAGACATAAATAATAACAAGAACACATGAGTTAGAAAATAGGATGATAAATGATAAGATAACTAAGAAACTATTCTGGAAAACAAGTTACAACCCGTAAACCAAACAAGGACCGGGGTTGTAACCCTTTACCTGAACAGATATTATGCTTTAAACATTTATCGACAAGAGTAAGGCATAAACAATAATGCACTAAAGTAACCATATACTGGTACTGTCTAGACTAGACTAGACTTCATCCATCAATCATGGCCAAGCAAGAGTACGGCTTGATACTTTAACTAACTATGGTTGTCACAAGCCTAGTTACTAGCAAGATACAATGAGATATTTCTACAGTCACAAGCCCTGCAGCTATCCAGGTTGAGGCGAGGTGATTTATTAGAGTTACAAGAATTATTAGGTGACTTGGAGTGCAACACATGACAGTGTGCTTTAGTACTTAATTTCAAGAAGTGCCCCACATGACAGTGGGCTGGAAATGTGCTCTACTCGACGGCATGCTACAAGTCCCTCAGGTGTGGCCGAGATAACGGAATTACAAGTAACTGGAAAAATCTTTCTATATGAACTACTTGATCAATCTAGTTATTTAACCTAATCATATTCATTATGAATCCCTGGACGTGGTAACTAGGAATCTGTATTCTAGACATGATGCAAGAAGAGACAGGTAGCTTGTACAGGCACAATCAAGAAAATCAACTACTGTGTCAAGACAAGAGTTACATAGCAAGTCAGGGTAGCTGTCGTAACAGCGTTCCAAGATTTTATACGTCATGCCAGGTTACTTGTTACTTGTCAAGATTACTTGTCTGGAGTATACCTCGACGGGCCACTATCAAGCTTATACAAGTCATATCAAGTTTATTTGTTACTTGTGAAGAGTGCGCCTCGACGGGTCACTATCAACTCATGTCGAGACGGGGTCATGTTATCATGTTTAAGTCAAGTTCAAGCTTATCAAGTTGGGTCGTCGCAATTTAGGCTAAGTACAGAAAAAACAAGCAAAGAAGATCAAGTACATTTATGGGTGATTGGAACTATCAATCACATGTAAATTCTAATCTAAGTGAGACAGAAAGATTCTTGAAGCCAAGACAAAGATCTATAACTTTCATGTTTTGAGTTTACAAGATTCTAGCTAAAAAATAACTTAAACCGGCAAAACAGTGAAATAGAGCAAATCCGGTGCATGGTCAACTCTGAGCAGTTCTGGCACGTGGGAATTTTGGGACATTCCAGCGCATGGGAATTCCTGCACATCCGTGTATGGGAAACTCACGTTGCATCTTCAGTACATGCGCATAGGGAAACTACGCGCATAACACGCTCGGAGTCAAAGGATGCATTGCCGGGACTTCACGGCGCATGGCCTCCCGGGCGCATGGGCTTTTCGGCGTATGGGAATTCTAGCACATGGAAATCCCGATGTATGGGGTTCGTCGTCCCCAAACAACAAGTTCAGCCATGGAAGTTCTAAAAACTCGCCATTACATAACTTCCTCATCCGAAGTTGAAATCAAGCGAAATAAAAGCCAAAAATGCACAAAATCAAATTCTCTACAACATAAACCATTAGTTTTTGGAAGTACCAAGTTTTTAGAGATCAAAACCAAGAAAAGAAAAGCTTAAAACTTAGATCTACAAAATATAACCATCAAAACTGAAAATTTTCGGTTCTAAAGATGCTTAGAATCATGTTGAGAAGAAAATGGATCAATAAAATGGGAGATCCATCATGAAGCAAGATTGTACTTGCCTAAGGGTTTTTGGTGGGTGGAAGGAGTTATAAGGAAGAAAAAAAATAATAAATAAATGAGAAGAGTTATGAAGAGAGATAAATGGGTTGACTTATATATGAAGTTCACCATGATGAACCGACTCAAACCAAACCAAGCCAACATGAACCAAAATAAACCAAGTCAAGCTAGGATTAAACCAAGACTAGGCTTAACAAGACAAGTCCAAATACGGGTCACCTGACGATGCCAGAAATCCGTATACGCATGCTGAAAATATGTATAACGGGAAACGGGAGTGACAACCACCGAAAGCCTCACCTGGCCGCCCTTCAGTGCTCCTCGCTACCATGACCACGTCCTCGTCGATCTGTCACAACATTGCCTTCCGAGGCTAGGCGACTGGCCACGACGTCAGATCCGCCCCGCTGGGTGAGCACCCACCTGGCTCTGTCCGCCGAAGACCGTTCTGCTACCGACCGTTGACAAACACCCCAGTGGGCCCCTTTGTAAGCCTTTCCGCTCGAGCCCCCTATCCCTATTTAATTCCTTAATGTCGATTTAGGAACAAACCCCCCTTCGTTGCATTTGTGATTTAAGAGAGAGAGATCAACGAATGATATTTTTGAGGACCTTTCCTTTATGTTGTTGTTGGGACGAAAACCGAGGGGTTTCTATTTATGTGTTGAGTTCAATCCAGGTAAAGCCCTTTTGATTATGACCTTTTTATATATGTTAATAATGGGAATGGGGTTTATTCCCCTTCTGTTCTTTCCCCTCCTTATTAATGAGTGAAAAGATAGATTAATTATTAAATTAAAGTTTACTATTAATATTTTACTAATTATTTCTAATGAAATTAGGGAGAATTAATGAGTTTTATTATTTTATAATTACTTCAAATATTTTCCAGATAAATAAATGTTATAAGTTAAAGAATTAATTCTATAAAAATGATTTATGGGTTTTCAACGGTCATCTAAGAATATTTTATACATAAAATATATTTTTCAAATATTATAATAATTTTTTAGGTTTCGAAATATTTATTCAAAATATTGTGATTAACATGAATATAGTTCTGAAAATGTTACAAATGATTTTAAAGACTTAATATTACAAGTTAAAATTTAGCCTCATGCCTCTAAGTTAATAATAATACTTCTGATTATTATTTGGTTCGATATTGTTAGCAATAATTTTATTTAATTCTTTGATCAATCCCTTTTTAGCTTAATCGCGACTATTATAGTCATTTCCTTTTCTTGAGTCGATTATTGTGCTGAGCTCTGATTCTGGACCTTTATATGCCAAACTAGGCCATTTGGACTATTCTGGACTCATTGGGACTGCATGTGTCGTCGTTCGGGACTATCTTGCGGAGCATAGTATTGTACCTACTCTGTGACGATACGTTCGTGTCGCGCACGTCTACTCCAACCAAATCGAGGCGAGTACATTCTCTAATTGTTTTCATTCATGATAGTATCTATGTTGCCTGCTTTAGACTACTTTACTTGATGCTGACACATTGTTATCACGGACTAGTTCTTTATGGATATAATCATGCGATGTTATTCCCTCAGCAGGATACATCAGGTATTTCATGTTAATGTACTTTTCCATGTGCATCATGTACACCATGTATTCGTTTAATCATGTACAAATCGTGTGCTCTCATGTTCTCTCGTGTGCTCACATGTACTTCTTGTGCAAAACTAACTATCATGTACGTAACATAACTTGGTCAGATCCTTGTGTATTGATCGGGACGGGGGTGTAGAAGTGGTCATGTGATTAAACCCCTTAGCATACTCGTATACATTTCTATTATACCCTCACGTATAATGGAGACCCCTTAGTATACTCGTGTACAAACCTATGAAGAACAGTTTGGCAACTCTAGAGGGGGGTGAATAGAGTTTATATAGAAAAATAGCCAATTAAAAATAACTCTTTCACCGATAATAAATAATCAGAGTAAAGTGCGGAAAATAAATGAAGAGCAGAAGAGCATACGCAAACATAGCGATTTTAACCTGGTTTCCCTCGTGGAGGACTAGTCCAGGCCTGAGAACTCTAGCTCAGGATTAAATCCACTATTTGTGAAATAGTAGTTTACAACCCGTGCCCTTTCTTCAGAAGAGCACGTCAACTTCTAACAGAGGATCGCAGTGGCGATTTGCTTGGAATTGTCCAAGCGACTTCTTCGACTCTTGCACAAGAATCCTAACTGAGAGATGCTGAGCACTCGAGACTTAGGAGGCTTGTGGCTAGTAGATGGGAAGGGTATGGCTTATTGAGCTTATAAGAGAGAATAGAAGAGAAGATTGGATGGATTGAAATGAGAGAATTCATACCCTATTTATAGTGTTTTATAGGCAGAATTCGACCAGAATTCGGGTAGGAAAATTCAAAAATTTGGCCGTTGGACAACTAGCAACCAGCTATCCCTAAAATTAGGGTTCCTGATTTCTAGGGGACAGAGTTCGGCCCGAACTCTGTGTGGAGGCAGAGTTCGGCCCAAACTCTGTCTCCAGAGCACAGAGTGGTTCTAAGGGGACAAGTGGGCAGTTTTTGGTTCAGTGGAGCTTGGGATTTTGGGTAGGTTATAGACTAAGTTCCAAGAGCTTAGCATGACTCAGAGTACACAAGTCTAGACTCAATGAAATTATAAAATACAGACTCCAGAACACACTGAGAGCCGGAGACTGAGCTGTCATCTGTCTTGAACTGAATGCAGTCGTCGTGTGTCGTATTGAATTAATACAAATATTATTTAGTCAATGTAGTCAATATTTGGTTGACTGTGACTTTGTGTCAACAATCTCCCCCATATTGATAATTGACAAAATAATATATGTATTTTCAACATTCATACCTGGACACAGTTGATTATAGCAACATAGCTCCCCCATACTCGATGTCGAGCTAGAATGTAATAGCTCCCCCGTAATCAGTGAACGTTGCTGAGCTAAAAGCAATAGTTCCCCCGGAAATAGTGCATGAAACCTGTATAATATCTCCCAAAAAGCACAAACAAGCACAGATGTACCAAAAGATATGATACCAATACCAAGAAAATATATCCAGACATATATAAATATATATAGTTCTCCCCCTTTTGGCAGTTAGCAATATAGACTGCAGATGAATGAATAATAGAGAAATTGCAGAAGATAATTATAGTAATACAACCACACCAAGCAGAGAAGAAAAAGTATAGAAATAATCAAAAGAAGTGCTAGCATAAAGTGTCATAACCAAATGTCAAACACATAACCAGAGTTTAAAAACATCCAAGTACATAAACTGAAACTAACTAGAAATGAAAATGCATCAACTAATGTCATCATCAGCAGCAGCAGCAAGTAGTAGCCAATCTCCATCACGGAGCACGAGAAGGTCCTGGAACATCTGAAGGACCAGGGAAGGAGCGACGAGGGTCCACAAAAGCATCATCCGGATCCATGTAACGCATAACCTACGGATCATCAATGCGATGACCCGCGCGCGCTGGATCCCTCTCCATGGGAATGTGCAGATGCTGAGACAGGGAATATCGTATATCATGCAGAGAGTTGCCGAGAGCACTCATCTGCAGAGTAGTACGATAGTCCAGCTATGTCCAGTGATCGTCCTCAAGAGTAAAACGATCCCGGAGCAAAGTCTGAATAGACTCAAGAGTGGCAGGTGGAGGAGGTGCATCCTGACCGAGTGGAGGAGAGTCAGGCTCCGCATCATCAGAATGCTCAGAGGCCTCAGGAGAGGCGACGACTGCCTGAGTACGTCGTACTTTGGACAGAAAAGCAGGAGCAGGCAAGAACTGACAGTCATGAATAGGAATGATGAATGCACGAAAAACCATAGGAAGGTATAAAGGATAAACCAAGGCTCTTGGTTTCTTTCTACAATTTATCATCCAATCCATCATTGTCCTAGGAAGATTGAAGGGAATACGATAATGAAGGTGATATAAAGCAGAGATCTCAAAGTAGGTAACTTCATCAGTTGAACCAGCCTTGGGTAAGATGGTGTTAAAAATCATTCGATGAAGCTCATAGAAGTAGGGGTTGAGATGCTTGGCCATAAGTTTGCGAGGACTTATGTTAGGAGCACATAATTCCTCCTTGAATCCTTCAAGAGAAGTATCGCCAACAAATTAAAATTGACGTGCTTCCACAAGTTTATCCCAAGCATCAAGATTAACAAGATCAAGAAAATCCCCCAACTCAGAATCATTGAAGACTATGTCAATACCGGCAACCCGGGAATAGATGTGGGTTGCATCGAAAGTTAAATTGAAAAAAACATTTGGATTGCACTACGGTAGATGACAAAATTTGAAGCAACTAAAGCATCCAAACATAGATCACGAAACAGAGATTCAAATTGAGCAAAGATTGTAAAATTTATCGGATGTCCCCCGAACACCGGACGAGTACGAAAGTCGCTAAACCATGCATTAGACGCGTCTAGCGACACAAATAATCGTTCGTCATATGTATTAGGGTCTTGGGGATTAGGCGGGTTGAACAACGGATGAAGGGGTTGTTGTTCACCTACTTGCTCAACGGGAGGAGGAGGATTCGAAGAGGAGGCACCCTCGGTTCGGATTCTCTTCCCACGATTGGGCAAGCGTGGAGCCATTTGCAAGAAATTAGAGAACTTGAAATGGAGAGAAAGAAGGAGATATACCTGAAAATAACAACAAACAGTGGAAGAGAATGATGAGAAACCCTTTTTTCTTGATTTTGAGAAGTAATGGAGCCTTCTAGATCAAAAACTCGGGTTTGGGTTTTGAGAAAAGAGTTTGGAGAGGTGAGGAAGGAGGCAAAGGTGAAGGAGAGAGAGGGAATCCCGAAATAAAATAGGGGTTTTTCTTTGGTCGGATGACATATGGACCATAGGATCTAAATTGATCCAACGGCAGAGCCAGATCCCGACGCTGGAACTTAGGGACCGAACTCGGCCCGAACTCTGTTAGGGGCAGAGTTCGGCCCGAGTTCTGGATCAGTGGTCCAGAACTAAAGGCAGGCTGAAAAGATAGAAAAATTGATTAAGTGTTGAACAAAAGAGATTTTGAGGATAAAAGATTGATAAAAACAATGAAGTACATAGAGAGGTACACAAAGGTCATAATGAACTTTAGGAAAAATCAATTAGGCAATAATAAATCGGAACAAACCATATAATAAACAAGGAAATATATTGTAATTCAGTATTTCAAATTTGCCATGGGTTAGCTGCAGGGGTCGGATCCCAGCTAGCGGTAGTCCTGAGGACTAGTGCACCGTGTCGCTTAGGCTTTTACGCCTTTTTGTCAGAAGGACCCTTTCGGCTTGTACCCATAATAAATTCGTCATAAAAGAATCAAAATATACTCGATATTTATGCAAGTAAGTCTCAACTTATAACTGCTTCATCCAAAATTCCGAGTTCACGACAAAGAAAATTGAAGCGCTCTTCGGATAATGGCTTAGTAAAGAAATCTGCTAGCTGATGATCAGTGTCAATAAATTCTAAGTTAATCGTGCCATTTTGCTGATGATCACGCAAAAAGTGGTGTCTGATCTCAATGTGTTTAGTGCGTGAGTGGCAGACAGGGTTCTTAGTCAAATTGATGGCACTAGTATTATCACAGAATATAGGAATATGCATGAAAGATAATTTATAGTCTTCAAGGGTTTGCTTCATCCACAGAATTTGTGCACAACAACGCCCAGCTGCTATGTATTCAGCTTCTGTTGTGGATAGTGCGACAGAGTTCTGCTTCTTGCTAAACCATAAGACTAAAGCCTTTCCTAATAAATGACACGTACCGCTAGTACTTTTACGGTCGACCTTGCATCCAGCAAAGTCAGCATCAGAGTAACCGATGAGGTCAAATAATGTTGACTTGGGATACCATAGGCCCACTGTAACCGTACCCTTAAGGTATCGAAAGATACGCTTAACCGCGGTCATGTGAGATTCCTTAGGATTTGCTTGATATCTAGCACATAGGCAAACACTAAACATGATATCGGGGCGACTAGCAGTTAAATAAAGTAAGCTGCCTATCATACTTCGATACTTACGTTGATCAACGGGTTTGCCGCTCTCATCTGGTTCGAGTTTGGTTGAGGTAGCCATTGGAGTGCTGATTGGTTTGATGTTGTCAAGATCGAACTTCTTCAGCATGTCCTTGGTATACTTCGATTGACAGATGAAAGTTCCATTAGCCAGTTGTTTTACTTGCAGACCAAGAAAGTAGTTGAGCTCTCCCGTCATGCCCATCTCAAATTCCGTCTGCATACACTTGGCAAATTCTTGACAAAGAGTTTCATCAGTAGACCCAAAAATAATATCATCAACATAAATCTGAATTAATAAAATAGTGTCTTTGAAAGATTTTATAAACAGTGTAGTGTCAATTTTCCCTTTTGAAAAACCTTTCTCAAGTAAGAAGCTACTTAGCCTTTCATACCAAGCTCTGGGGGCTTGTTTGAGGCCATAAAGTGCTTTCTTTAGCTTGAACACGTGGTCGGGAAATTTATGATTTTCAAAGCTAGGAGGTTGTTTCACATAAACTTCCTCCTTAATAAAACCATTCAGGAAAGCAATTTTCACATCCATTTGAAATAATTTAAAGTTTTGAAAATTAGCAAAAGCACAAAGCATCCGAATGGATTCTAGTCTAGCAACAGGAGCATACGTCTCATCGTAGTCGATACCTTCCACTTGGTTGTATCCTTGAGCTACTAGACGAGCTTTGTTACGTGTGACTGAACCATCTTCATTTACTTTGTTTCTAAAAACCCATTTAGTACCAATTATCGAGTGATTAACCGGTCTAGGAACGAGTTCCCATAATTGGTTGAGTTCTTCTTGCATAGCAGAAATCCAAAATTCATCATTAAAAGCTTCAGAAATGTTTTTAGGCTCTACTTGTGAAATGAAGGCAGTGCTAGCAACGGAGTCTCTTAGTGATGATCTAGTAGTTACTCCACGTGAAACTTCTCCTATAACTAAATTTTCTGGATGAGAAGGTTTGAAAGAGAATTTCTTAGGCAAACCCTCCAGAGAATTAGTTTCGGTTGAAGTATTTATTGGAGTAGAAGTTGATGGCTCAACGTCATCATCAAGAGTACTTGCTGCACTGTTGTCTTCATCAAAAGTCACATTTGTTGACTCTTCCACAATAAGTGAGCGTTTATTGAAAACTCTATATCCCTTACTCTTGGCGGCATAACCAAGAAAGATACCATCGTCAGCTTTGGCATCAAATTTGCCTAAGTTGTCTTTGGTGTTAAGGATAAAACATCTACAACCAAAAACTTTAAAATAAGAAACATTGGGGGTTCTCCCAAACCAAAGCTCATAGGGTGTTTTCTTCGTAATGGGACGAATAAGTACCCTATTTAAAATGTGGCATGCTGTACTTACAGCCTCTGTCCAAAAATATTTCGAAAGAGAAAATTTATTCAACATGACTCTAGCCATATCGCCAAGAGTCCTATTCTTCCGCTCCACAACACCATTTTGTTGAGGAGTTCTAGGACAAGAGAATTCATGATCAAAACCATTTGCATTACAAAAACTTTCAAAATCATAATTTACGAATTCGCCTCCATGATCACTTCGGATTCGAGTAATCATGTAGCCTTTTTCGTTTTGAACTTTCTTTACAAAAATTTTGAAATAGCATCGCTCTTATTAGCGAGAAAGAAAACCCATGTAAATCTCAAAAAATCATCAACAATAACAAATGCATAAAGTTTGCCTCCAAGGCTAGCTATTCTACTAGGACCAAATAAATCCATATGAAGTAGTTGCAAGGGTCTAGTAGTACTTACAGAGTTGATAGAATGAAATGAGGATTTAGTTGCCTTGTTTAGTTCACATTCGGCACATACCGTGTCCTTTTTGAACGTGATGTCAGGTAATCCTCTCACTAGCTTCTTGGTAGAAAGCCTGGATATAGCATCCATGTTGGCATGACCAAGACGCTGGTGCCAAAGTAGTCGTTCGTCTTTGTGGGCATATAGACATCTACCTGCATTGTTAGTATTTATAGAAAGATAGAAAATGTAGATGTTGTCGTCTCTTTTCCCTTCAAAAGTAATGTCTCCTGTTGACCTATCATAGATGTAGCAACTGTTTTGTCCAAAGTTAATATCATATCCATGATCAGCAAGATGACTAATGCTGAGCAGGTTATGCTTTAACTCGGTCACTAGGCAGACATCCTTTATTACAGGAGAAGGAGGATGACCAATGATACCATTACCTATAATGTGCCATTTGAGATTGTTACCGAAGGATACGTAACCTTCTCTCTTCATCGATAGTGATGCAAAAAGATTTGCGTCTCCCGTCATATGTCGCGAGCATCCACTATCGAGAATCCACTTACTTTCAGTTGAGGAGGGAAGGTCCACCTACATCAAGAGTAGATGTGACCTTTGGTACCCGAGTTCTTGAGGGTCCTGAAAAGTTAGTCTTTGGGAACCAAGCATATATCCTTTTATCTACAAGTCTTCTAACTCTGCACTGTGGTGAGATGTGTCCATGTAATCCACAATAAGTACAGATAGCATTCTTATTTATACTAGGAGCATGAGAATAATATCTATAAGCAACAGGATGAGGATGGACATGATGTGAAGAGTTAGCATGGTGAAGATGATTATACATGGAATAAGTGGCATGGTAATGGTGTCTATGAGGCATAGAATGATGGTATTGTCTATGATGTATGACATGCTGATATTGTCTAGATGGCATGGCATGATGATTTTGTCTATATGGTATATGAGGACCTTGTCTATATGGCATTGCATGATGATTTTGTCTATATGGCATGGCATGATGATTTTTATGTGTGGAGTGATGTTGATTGTGTCTTTGTGCATGATGAGTGTGTACTGAGTGAGAATTGTTCTTACGTGCACGTGGTTTGTGAAAGTTTGTGTATATAAAAGCATGGTTATGTGCTGCATGAGAATGATGTGATTGACTAGCATGAGTGGTATTGTGCCCATGTGATTGGGTTTGAGGTTGAACAACCTGTTTACCCAATTTGGTTTCTAATCTTTTAGAAACAGCTTGCAGTTCATCAACCTTAATATTTAAGCCATATATCTTAGTCATGGAAATCTTGTGTCTACTCTTTTCTTCAGCAAGCAACGTGTTGAGTGTAGTGATTTCTTGAGTTTGTTGCTCAATACGTGCTTCAGCATCATGCAAGCTTAATTTAAGCTTGGATACTTCATCAGTGTCATTAGTGGGTGACGTGTTTCTAACATTATCAAGAAGTAAAGAAATTCTTTGTATCTCATCTTCTAGACTTTTGATTTTGTCCTTGGCATGTTTATATTTACCGATGACCTTTTTATGATCATCGAGTAAATCAGTGAAAGCATCGCCAAGTTCATCAAAAGAGAAGTCATCCAGAGTTTCGTTAGATACCTTGTTGGAAGTTGCCATCAGGCACACATTTGCTGTATCTTGAGGAGAGTCCTTTTCTTCCTCAGAGTCACTCGCTTCACTTTCATGCCAGATGCCTGTGTTGGCATATTTCTTTGATGAGTTCTTTTTGTATGGCTTCTCATAGCGGTTGCTCTTCTTCAGGAATGGGCAGTCTTTTCGGACATGTCCAGTTTTCTTGCAACCGTAACAAGTTGGTTCCTCTTCATCGTCTTCTTGAGATTCCTTCTTCGTTCGATTGAAGCGAAGGAATTTCCTGAAGTTGCAAACCATGAGAGCTTGGTCTTCATCATCCGAGTTATCTTCTTCGGTCTCATCATGATTAGCTCTTCGTTGATGAGCTTTGAGTGCGATCTTCCTGGTCTTCGAAGCAGGCTCTTCGAAGTCCTTGAGGTCAAGCTCGGGAGTCATAAGCTTACCCATCAAGGTCTCCATTGACATTGTTGTGAGATCGTTTCCTTCTATGATGGCTGTCACCTTAGGGTTCCAAATCTTTGGTAGCCCTCTGAGTAGCTTACGAATCTTCTCGTGGTTTGAGTACTGCTTTCCAAGCGAGGATAGAGGATTGATGATGTCGAGGAATCTTGTGAACATTTGAGTGATCGTCTCACTTGGCTTCATCTTGAAAGCTTCGTATTCTTGAGTGAGACGGCTTATTTTGGATTCCTTGACCTGTGTGGTTCCTTCATGCGTCACTTCTAGAAGTCTCTATACTTCATGAGCAGTGGTACATGTAGAGACCCTGTTGAACTCATTCCTGTCTATAGCACAGAATAAAGCATTAATAGCCCTAGCATCTAGACTTGCCTGTTTCTTCTCCTCGACAGAATATTTGTCGTGTGGTTTCTCAATGAGGTCACCATCGACAACTATTCTGGCGGGCTTTTTGTAACCGTCAGTGACGACAGTCCACAGGTCAAAGTCTAGAGACGTAAGATAGAAGCTCATCCTTGTTTTCCAATATGTGTAGTTAGTCCCATCAAATAGGGGAGGCCTATGAGTGGACTGACCTTCACCATGATTGGAAATCAAGGATTGTGTGGTTGCCATGGATCAGCTCTTAGGATGTTAGTCACTATAAAGAGAACAGAGCTTTGATACCAATTGAAGAACAGTTTGGCAACTCTAGAGGGGGGTGAATAGAGTTTATATAGAAAAATAGCCAATTAAAAATAACTCTTTCACCGATAATAAATAATTAGAGTAAAGTGTGGAAAATAAATGAAGAGTAGAAGAGCATACGCAAACACAGCGATTTTAACCTGGTTTCCCTCGTGGAGGACTAGTCCAGGCCTGAGAACTCTAGCTCAGGATTAAATGCACTATTTGTGAAATAGTAGTTTATAACCCGTGCCTTTTCTTCAGAAGAGCACGTCAACTTCTAACAGAGGATCGCAGTGGCAATTTGCTTAGAATTGTCCAAGCGACTTCTTCGACTCTTGCACAAGAATCCTAACTGAGAGATGCTGAGCACTCGAGACTTAGGAGGCTTGTGGCTAGTAGATGGGAAGGGTATGGCTTATTGAGCTTATAAGAGAGAATAGAAGAGAAGATTGGATGGATTGAAATGAGAGAATTTATACCCTATTTATAGTATTTTTATAGGCAGAATTCGGCCAGAATTCGGGTAAAAAAATTCAAAAATTTGGCCGTTGGACAACTAGCAACCAGCTATCCCTAAAATTAGGGTTCCTGATTTCTAGGGGACAGAGTTCGGCCCGAACTCTGTGTGGAGGCAGAGTTCGGCCCGAACTCTGTCTCCAGAGCACAGAGTGGTTCTAAGGGGACAAGTGGGCAGTTTTTGGTTCAGTGGAGCTTGGGATTTTGGGTAGGTTATAGACTAAGTTCCAAGAGCTCAGCATGACTCAGAGTACACAAGTCTAGACTCAATGAAATTATAAAATACAACTCCAGAACACACTGAGAGCCGGAGACTGAGCTGTCATCTGTCTTGAACTGAATGCAGTCGTCGTGTGTCGTATTGAATTAATACAAATATTATTTAGTCAATGTAGTCAATATTTGGTTGACTGTGACTTTGTGTCAACAACCTAAACTAATCACATGATCATCTTGTTCTCTGAAACACTTATATTTATTATAGTTTATAGATTCTTTATTATATTTCATGATCTCAGTTTACTTATCTATATCTCATGTATTCCTATATTTCTTTACAGTACGTCATGTATTTTATTCTACTATTAGCTCTATATTTCCTACCATGTTTTGGAACTGCTTTCAGAGATATGTATTCGTTCCTATCATGACTGTACCTATTGATAAATTTTAGGTGTTATTATGCTCCACATTGTTGGACTACAGGATGATGCTAGCAGAGACGGATCTCGATGTTCTATTCACCGTGAGTTGTCTCCCGGGAGCTCTGGGCCCTTGTAGTTTGTTTGTTGCATTACTGTAGTATTTGTCTCCGTTACATTCTGATCCTGTATATTCAGTTGTAAACTCTGTCTATTTTAGTATTATTGATTTCTTTTCATTCATATCTTCCTTAGTTGTTTGTGGTATGATTTGAGTACATTGTGATTCTGGATCATCTAGATGTTGTAGATAGTTAATGGGTACTTGACCGCGTTCTACCGCCAATACCGTGGCGTAGGCTGGGCGTGGCCCATGTACTTGTACCCGATTATCCATGTGCGGGTCGTTACACGTCGGACAGCGAGGGTCGTATTGGACGGCGGGGGGCACATCTGACGGCGAGGGGCACGTCGGACGGCGGAGGGCGCGTCGAGGCGTCGAACGGCGGAAGAGAGGTATGTCGGATGGCATCGGACGGCGGGGGGAGGACGGCTGACAAGGGCCTCGTTAGAGGAGGGCTCGACGGAGGAGGGAGGGTAGACTGCAAGAGAGGTAAAGAGAAAAAAAGTGGAAAGAGAGAGAGAGAGTTTGGGGGAAATGAGTAGTCCCGATCGGTTCGAAACATTTAATTATGACACAAAATTTAGCGACGGACCGACGACGAAAAATAGCGTCACTAAGTAGTCGCCGAATAGCATCGACCAATTCGTCGCCAATAAGTCGCCTAAGCTAAACACGAATGTCTAGACAATTTATCGACAAATTAGCGACGACTTTGTGATGGCTTAGACTTAGCGACGGAAAAAATTTTCGTTGCTAGGATGTCCCTAAATTTGGTGCCACTTTTTCTCGTGTTCCCCGCCAATTGCTGACAGATTTGCAACGGCTTAGCGACGCCCTTTTTTTATCGTTAATTTATTGATGGCCTAGCGACTTCTTTTCGATAATTTGTTACAATAAGAAATAATTAATTTTTTATGTTCTAAAATGATGATATTTTCTCAGCTGTCCATCGCTGTTCTGTCGCTATCAGTGACGGAGAAATCCGTCGCTAATATTTTGTTGCCAAAACCATGTATTTTTGTAGTGATTTTTTGCATGTTACCTACAACCATTTGTTGAACAAGAGAAGTTGAATTAGCAATTTGTTGTTCAAGAGAAAAATATTAACCTCATTAGTATGCCTAGATGGAAGATCTAGCTGTAAACCCCTCTAATTTTTGACCAAGGTATTATTTTTAACTTTATTTATATTTTATAATTTATAAATAATTAATAATAATTTATGTCAAAATAGGTCCAGGATAATTTGGTTAACCTAAAAAATATATAATAACTGTGGGTCTCTAGCACGATCCTCATATGCTCCTCGTGTTCCTCCGGTGTTTTCGAATAAATGAGTATGTCGTCGATAAACACCACTACGAACTTGTCAAGGTATGGATGGAATACCTTGTTCATCAAGTTCATGAAGATCGTCGTGGCATTAGTCAACCCGAACGGCATCACCTTAAACTCGTATTGCCCGTACTTGGTCCAAAAGGCTGTCTTCGGTGTATCCTCTTTCTTCAACTTCAACTGATGGTAGCCCGATCTCAAATCAATCTTCGAGAATACCCGTTCACCGCCCAATTGATCGAAGAGAACGTCAATTCTCAACAATGGGTACTTGTTCTTGATGGTGTGATTATTCAAGTCTCGGTAGTCGATGCACAACCGCACCATACCATCCTTCTTCGGTACAAATAGAACGGGAGATCCCCAGGGTGACAAGCTTTCTCTGATAAATCTTTTTTCCAGCAATTCGTCAATCTGTTTCTTCAATTCCTCAGCTTCTTTATTGTTGATATGGTACACCATTTTACCATTGGTTCTGTACCTGGAAACAAATCAATAGCAAACTCGATGTCCCTATCTGGCAGTAATCCAGGTAAGTCCTCGGGAAAAACATCTAGGAATTCTGTGATCATGGGATGCGGTGTCTGTCTCCCTTCGATCATAGCTCCGCAAATAGCCCCGTGCTGCTGTTCTACTGCTCCTCTAGCAAATTCGAATGCAGACAGCCCTGGAGGACTGAATACAACACATCCTTGGTGTCAGTCTATACTGGCATAATTCTTACTCAACCAATCCATTCCGAGGACGATGTCGAAACTCGGTAGTGGCATTACGAGTAAGTTGGCATGCAAATCTCGACCTCCCAAGGTGATGCGACGCCGCATGTATATATCCTTGACTAGGATAGCACCTCCGCCGGTCATAATTTTGTAAATACCCCCAAGTGTTTAGATGCTATGATATGCTTGAAAACAAAAGCTACAGAAATAAAACTGTAGGATGCACCAGAATCAAATAAGGTTATAGCTGAAAAGGAATCTAGTAGTATAGAACCTGCTATCACACCTGGGGTAGGCTTTGGCTCCTCGATGGCCATGGCAAAAGCTCTGTCCTGCTGGGGTGCTCCTCTTTGCTGGTGCTGAGCGAACCGCTGCTGCTGAGTTGGTAGTGGTTGACCTCATGGCTGTGGAACTGCTGGTCCTCTCGGTGCTAGTATCGTCTCGCTTCCTGTTTGATTAGGGACTATTATGCAGTCTTTCAGCTGGTGCGATGGCGATCCATAATATAAACATGCTCTGAGTCTCCTCCTGCAATCGTACCAGATGTGTCCGCTCCTCCCGCAGTGAGTGCATTACGGGACCTGCTGTAACTGTCTCTGCGGCTGTTGCGTTTTGGCTCAGGCTGGAACTCGGTTCTGCTGATAAGCTGGGGTTTTACCAATAGGCTGGAACTGCTGCTGATGTTGATGCTGAAAGGCCTTCGGCTGGAATTCGGGATGCTTCGCCGGGGCTGATTGGTTGTTGCTTCCTCCGAAAGTATCTCGACTCCTCTTCGGTCCGTAATTCAGCTATTCTTCTACTGCTTGTGTGACCTCCAGAATCTCCTCATAAGTAGTGGCTCAGCTGGTAGCGATGGCTAAGCGAATCTCGTGAGATAGTCCTTTCCTAAATCTTCTCACCTTGCTCTCTGGTGTGTTGACCAAACTCTCCGTGAATCGGCTGAGGTAAGAAAACTCTACAGTATACTCGTCGACGGTAAAATTTTCTTGCTCTAAGTGCTCGAATAGACTCATCAATGCCTCTCGAGCCACCTCGGGATATAATTTCTTCTTATAGCCGCTTGAATTCTTCCAAAGTCACGTCTGGAGCAAAAAATTGGGGCTCGCCTTGGTACCACGTCCATATGATGTCAAAAAGTTGCCGACTAGCTGACTCAATCTTTAGATCTTCTGGAACTCGGGCCATCTTCAGGTATCGCTCCACGTTCTCGATCCACTCGTCAGCATAGAGAATTCCCTCTATCCCATAGAATTCCCTTGGCCTGAGGTCCATGAAGTTCATGGAGGTTCTAGAGCGCTGCTGAAGAGCATCTCTAAGATGAAGAGCCTCTCTCAAAATGTCACGGAACATGTTGGCTTGCTGTTGGAAGATTCCCAGGAGTGTGATATTGTCCAGTGCTAGTGGCAGGGGCAGAACAGATGTCGGGTATATTACTAGCGCTGGATGCATGGTAGGTGGTGGATACATAACTGGTGCCTGCTGTATCATAGGTGTTGGATACATAGTCGGTGTCGGATGCATCGTAGGTGGTGGGTATACTACTGGTGCCGGGTGCAAGGTAGGTGGTGGATATACTGCTGGTGTCGGATGTATGGTAGGTGGAACAGGTGTTGGTACTGAAATCTGCAGAAGAAAATATGGAGGTGGTGGAATGTCAACCCTGTGGAACCTCGAGAACTGCGGCTGAGTCGGGTCACCCTGGTGAGTAAGCTGGCCTCCCTGCGTCGGAGGGGTCCCGTAGGTGAAAAGTCTACCAACGGTCGGTGGAGTGTTCAGTGCAGCGTTGTTCCTGTCTTACGAATCCATTAGCTGAAAGTAAGGAAAAATCATTAGACGGTAGAAATATTCAAACATGATGCATAAAGAGTACTTGAAGTCGAGTGTAGGAGTCAATAACGTTGTTTCAACATATGGAGGATGGTCCTTAGATTCCTAATTCCGATTCCTAGTTCTAGGCCTGCAGTAATACGACTAACTTAAGTACTACCACGGTTTTGCTGTCTTTACGAAAACAGGCCTGCATGGGCCACCATAAAAACATGTTACGACCCGCACCCAATAATTGGGCTGGAATCGTGTGTACATCCAGCCTACACCACAGAGTCGACAGAAGAACGTTGTAGCAATATGATGAACAACCACGTAATAATAGTATGTACTCCCATTTGGGAGACAACAACACAAGATCGTAACTCAATTGGATGGAAAATAGAGAAAATATATACAACTAATCTCAAAATGAATGTATGAAATCCACAGGTAAAATAAACTTCCAACTACAAGTCTCAAAAATCAAATATCAATCTCTACTATAATGTCTCAAAATATCTAAAAGCTTCTAAGCGAGAGAAACGGGGTCAGCCGCTGCAAACTCCTCAAGAAAAGTATAATCCGCCTCAGCGACATCTCCTAAATAAGGGCCATACTGCTCGGGGCATAAATCCTTGTCACAATTACCTAAAATTTTGGGTTACCCAGTCAAGATGGAACGAGTACAATTCATTGCATGCAGTTCAAATATATGAAAATGACTATAAAATAGAGGTTAACCATTATTTATATGCTTTAATAAAATAGAAAAAAGGCATAAGAAAACGGCAGAAAATCAACAGTAAAAGATTAAACCCAAGAATACCTTCCAAATATTTGAAGTACCTTTGACATGTGATCGGTCTAGGACACTACACCGCGAGGTCTACGAGGTCGACTTGCATGAAAATAAACAATGTCTACGAGGTCTACTTGCAGAAAATAAACAATGTCTACGAGGTCTACATGCAAAAAATAAACAATATCTACGAGATCTACAATGTCTAAGGTTAGATCACAAAACCTTGGTACTTCCCATTCCCGACTCAAACAAAATATGACAGCATATAAAAAGGAGACAAAAACCATTAAAGAATGACCAACCGTGAAATATAATAATCATCAATATCGAAAACAAACTACAAGTGTACTCGCCTAGTGTCCCGAGCTGCTGGTACTGTTCAGAATCCAAATCGATGCCCAAGTAACCTATTTAAGGAGTTATACTGTTAAAGAATGAAAACAGATGAAGGCTACTCTATATACTTAACTTTAGGTTTTTAAATTCAATATAACTAAGTTGTTTTACTATTTGTATATCACAATTACCCACTCTGTTTGATAGACTGACCCTACATTCACGTGCCCACATGCCTCTCTAACTCTTAGACTCAGTACACTGGCTATGACATTTAGATACAGTATCTTGGGTTAAACCCTTTTTAATCTCCTTTCCTTGATACCCCTTGAGACCAAAAGTCTATGTTAACTCAGTCCCTGTACACGACCCATATGGATTTAGTTACCACTGATATATCTCAAGGCAAATGCAAGGATAGGATAACTAATCAAGTCTGATGCCTTCCTCTAACATAGGAAGTTGGAAAAATAATGATTCACAAAAAAGGTAAAAGGGTTCACGATGGTGTTAGTAATCTTGAGAATATCCCTTTTTACCCGCCCAAATGTTTTGCATCAAGAGTACAAACGACTGGTACTTATCGACTAACATCGAGTACCACTTGATTTCAAAAATAAATAACCATTGATAAGGATATGAACCGACTGATCTCAGACTCCAAGTGTAACAAATATTATTAACTACTACATTGGATATGCTTGGTGCTTCTGTTAGGAAAAAGGATTGTTAATCGAAGACAGTAAAGCAAGTTAATGCGTCAAGATGTAGATGACAACCTCTTGGCTCTAGACTGGATAATGTGGGTTGCTGCACTAGATTAAGGTTCATCCGGTTATGGCCATACCATTGCATGTGAAGTTAATAGCTTACTTGTTACGAAATTAAGGCCTACTCGAGCGTCAGGTTGCTACTAAGTATCAGCAAGATACTGAGTTGAGATTGGTAATAACATTTATCGGGTACTTGGGGTTTGCGCTGGTTATATATATCAATTTGATACTGCAACTCCGATAAAGAAAATCAGATATCTGAGTCTACAGTGGGGGGTCCAGGTTAATCTGTAACATGAGGAGGTTCGAGACACATATCAATATTGATACCAAAATGCTACAGGTGTCAGGTATGACTATCATGTATTGATTTATCATACGGTAAGAACGGGTACAAGAAGTTTTCTCAGGTTATTCATGGTACAAAGGTGCACTCAAATATCGAATAACCATCTGGTCCTCGATATCCTAGTATCCTCTGATATTTGAGGTGGATTTGAATTCCTCTGATACTAGGTTATCTCGAACAAGTGAAACCTGTTACTGTATTGGGTAGCCGCTAATACTTGTCGAGTATCAACTGATACTCCTCGAGTATCATCTGCTATTTTAGCGGAGCTTGATATCAAATACGATACCAAGATTGCAACCATCTATTACTGAGATTTGTTTGATTGATGAAAGCATAAACTCACATATGCATCTCTTTCTGAACACAGTTGGAACTCACCCCCATTGATAGTATTAATTGATCATCCCTTGGATCTGTATACCCATGAACTGGTACAAGAAGTTGTCCATTCGCAATGGTTAAACATGATTTATTCTAATAGATCTATGCATGGAATACACCCTTAATTCCTCCCCAACTTTGGGTCATAAACTTAGGTTGTGCCTTAACTGTAATACAACCGATTCAAGTCGTTAATTAGGAGAAATATAATTTCCTCGACTCTATAGGTTACTGCTCTACCCTCTGCCCTGCTATTCCTAGTATCTGACACAGATATCCATGTTTACTAGCAAAACTCAACCAGGTAGTGCCATATTAATAGTTAAAGGGTCAGGACCTTACTTGCAAGAGGAGCTTCTCGTAGGTTGAAGATGAACAGCAGACTCGAGATGAGAATCCCCAGGGCTCGTAAGAGTAGTAGTTCTCTTTAGGGTTCGTAGGAAGATTGGAAATTACAGCCTTCTCTTTATATATCTAATGCCAAGATATAAACGAGGAGGGAATCTATATAGAGGGAAATCAAATTTATAATCTGAATTGGAGTGATCTTAATCAATTCAAATAGGATGTTTGAATCAGGCTTGGTTTAGAGAATATACCCATATATTTGAATGCAGATGGGATTTAAATCCCAATATTAATCACTTAAGTCCCTGCCATTTAGTGCCTACACAAAATTACTCGCCTGATTATGAAGCACCTTCTCCCTACGATCCAAAATCTCCACGGGCTGCTCCTGGTAGCTGAGGCTCGGTCCCACCTAGATCTCCGAATGATCCAGCACTTGGTTGGGGTCTGCCACATATCATCTCAGTTGCGACACATGGAACACGTTGTGCACTCCTGTAGCTCCCCTTCTCGGAAATTTAGAAATAATTTTATTAGTATTTATTTTATTTGAATGAAGATTTTTATATTTATGTAAATAATTATTTAGTTCATTATTGTAGTTGATAAATAAGTGATTTTTATATAAATGGGCTTTGTAAATGAGGTGTGTGTATTGATAATTGGCTTCTGAGTGTATGATGGCATGTCCTAGGAAATATCTTTTGGGATTGTGAGAATTGCTAGGTTATACGTATACCGGTGAATATATAGTTGGTAGCTTTATTGATAGACTCATTTTATATAAATATAATATATGCATATTATATGGTATATGGGTATTTATCATATATGTATAATATACATGTAAATAAATATAAATAGTTATATGTAATATATCTTTATAAAACAAAAGAAATAAAATTATGAATACTTTTACCGTAAATATGCAAATATATATATGGTATATATATGCAAATATAGGTATATGTATATTTATACTTGTATGCATACATGAATATATATACATGGAGTTAAAAATAGAAATAAAAAGGATATAAAAATAAAAAAGATAATAGTAAGAAAAAGAAAAAGGGAAAACACAAAAAAATAAATATTAACAAAAACAGCTAACCGAGTGGGCCAGGAGGACCCAAGAGAGAGTAACTATACCAACCTAACTCCCTCCAACCCGAGAACTATGGGTTATATACAGTCGTATATAACCGAGCAAAACCAAGCAGTATTCCGTTTCTATTAATAGCAAAACACTTCGATAGAGAGAGGAGTTCTTCAAACCCTAACAACGCCGTGCCCCCAACCCAGTCGCCAGGGCGGCCACCCGCCGCTGACGCTCTGCCCCGTGCGGCCAAAGCTGCGGAGGCAACGCGCGCACGTGCACATGGATCTAGAGACAGCAGCAACAGCCGCTGTCCGACCCCGACTTCGTACCCGACTTCTGTGCCATACGCTCAACCGTTTCCCTTTCCGTCTTCTCAGGTATGAAGACAACATATACGGCTATCAATCCCTACAAATAGTTTATTTCGATTCGTACCATGTGCGATAGAAATCGAGTTCCAAATCGACCAAAAATCTGTTCGAAACAGGACGTCGAACTGTCCCAACATCCAATGTTTACGGTCGATTCGCGACCAGAATATCACGAGTTTTGGAAAATCGTTTGAACAGACTTCTAGATAACCTAACCAGCATTAAAACCCTATTTTTAGATTATTTTTATAATCAGTAGATGCTAAGATAAATTGATGCAAAAATCGAGAAGAAAACCCGATAAATCAGTTTCAAAAATCAATGAAAACCACCGATACGACGTGCGTTCTGCCATTCCGGGCGACGTGGTCGCGAACCAAAGGCATCTAAAGGTGAGTAACGGCTTCGTGGTCGTGTGGGCTTTGACGGAATTCAAATTGGTCGCATGTGCGCGACGAATTTGATGCGTATTCGTCGAAATTCACCGTATCGGCCTCTGTGCAAGTTTTCTAATTACTTTGTGCACGCTCGTCAGATCGAGACAAAACTTACGCCAATAGGACCGTATCATTTTTTTGGTCCTGTATGCCAAGTTTGGTCGAATTCTGAGGCAGTCGAATCGTACGTCGTTTTGCGGGCCCCACGGTCCGACTCAACGGACGATTTTGTGCACGGCCAGCCGAAATCCAACTTTGGTCATACAGTTGGATTCGTATCGGAAAACCAGACCTGTTGACATATAGTTTAATGACTTTAGAGACCGTTGACTCTGGCACGCTTTTCGGTGCAAAGTGGGTCCAACGATGGACATCGTTTTTGCCCGAAATTACCGTTTTGCCCCTGTGTCCAGAATTGGACTTAAGGACAGACAATCCTAGCTAATTTGGCTATTCTGAGAATGTTGGTACTGTTTATTTCAGCATCTGGAGACTTCTGCATGTGTTGACTGATTGTGGCTCATTGAGTTGTATAATTTTATTGGTTTCTCCAGCTAAGGACCTCAGGCAAGTACACTTTCTGATTACTTTCGATTCATAGTAGTCTTTTTATTTCATGTCTATACATATATCTTGCTGTTTGTTGACACACTCGTCACCTGGAGTAGTCGGGAGGGAAAATATCTTAGTAGACATATGGACTACCCAGAAATATCCCAATATGTCTATTCTTGAATGATAGCAGCTGCACACGACACGTGCAGTGAGCCGAATTTATCCCATAGCCGTTCACATGTCGAAAAGGATATTTCAAACCACCTAGATAGATGTCTTTTATTAGTTTTTCCTTGTTTTCTTCTCTATCGTGCTATATCAATAGTTATCTTCCAGTTTTCATATCTCATATGTTATTTTCATGTCTTGTTAATTCTATTGTGTTTTTGCATTGCCGTCGGTTTGTGTACTTGATCCATTCCTGAATGGAAACCAACATTTTTCAGGTTTAGCCGCGATCACTCTTAGTACTGGGGAAGGCTTGGGTATGCTGAGGTCAACCTAGAAATAGATAACCGTTGTATCAATTTCATTAATTGTAAAAGCTTGTATTTTCTTTAATAAGAAATATTGTAAATGTTGTAATAAATTTAGAAATGGGAATGAACAGCAAATGTTATATTTTGAGCATTTATTTCTTGCTGACTTGACAGCGTTCTACCGCCGACTCTGCGGCGTAGGCTAGCTTGGACACGTCTCGTATCCAAAAAAGCGGGTACGGGTCGTGATAAGTTTTTGTGGTAGCCCATGCAGGTCCGTTTTCGTAAAAGATTACGAACTCGTGATGGTACGTTAGTCGTACTATTGCGATCCTGTGCCGGGGAAAAGCTCATTCACAATTAAGATTAAAATAATTTAGAAGAATAACTAGGACTAGGGGTCCCTTGTTCAACTGACTGTTGGGCAGTTAAGGTTATTAGACAGGTCATGCAATTTAGATAGCTTGCTAGCTAGATCCCTATAGGTACATTATTACTTTTGATATGACAATGTGATTCAATGTGGATATACTATTCGCTTGGTATGTTAGGCTTGCCTAGAGTTAAGGCGGTAATTTTGATAAACTGTTCAATTTCTTATTTAGATATAAATCTTATATCATAGGTTAGAATTGCCTGTTTTAAATTCTACTTTGCTGTAAGGAACTAGTTTATAATTTCTGATTCTGCTATTCATATACAAATCTCGAGGTAGAATTGGTTCAAAGTTTTTTCTCAACTATTCAAAATATATAAGAGATAAATGTTAGGATGTTCTTATTTTTCTTGTCGCCAGTTATTTCCCCCGGTCAACCTTTTACTTTAAGGATTGAAACATACAGGCAGGTGTTTACGCTTTCTACCATAGTTAACTAAGTTGAAACTCTAGAAGCTCCTTGAAGTCTTAGGAATATAGTTAGAGTAATTAAATGACTGCGATGACTAGACAACAACGCACTGTCGCCGATTGTTTGAGAATGGATAGTGCGGGTTCACTGCAGCCAGCAGCGCACTGGCGAGGCACAACCTACAGAATTAAAATCATTCTGAAGAATCAGTCTATGGAAAATTGCTAAAACTATGTTCTCGCTGACCTCTTTAGATCTTAGATACCTTTGTGTCAATATAAGGTAGAGTACCTGATAGCATTTTGCCTCTGAATCACGAACCAAGAGTTTGCCACAGCCAGATTATATGGACGAGGCATAATTCTCGGTAAAATGATTTTAGACGTGATCGCAAGTTTAGGATACCATAGAGGATAGGAAAATGCCATGTATGTCCCCTAAGATCCAAAGCCAATACTAGTGGAAGTTTTGTAAGTTGAGTAGCATGTCTTCCAACCTCGTGTTATGTGGTCCTTGTGATCTATTGACGAGGTAATTGACTGACATTAATAGGTTTACCTAGAATATAGAATTTAGAGTTCCATAACCCATTAGTCGACCAAGGCCTTATGGATAGGAAGATAGTAGGATGCCTGTATAAGTAATAACACTAGGAAAGGATTTGATTTTCCCAAAACTCGAACTACTTGAGCCTCTTTTTCAAAAATCTCGCATATTTATATTTTGACTCTCTAGACCAATGCTGCTATTACAGCCTAGTTTTTACAAGCTTACTCTTTTATCGAGCTTGATTCAAGATATATGTTTATTGGGGATGCCCTCTAACATGTTGTCTAATCAGAATCATTATATTACGGTCTGATCAACCGTGAAACATTTGGTTCACGCTTCATCTAATTATCCTACGTGGATTGTGATGTAGATGTCTCCAGGATCTCATCCGCAACTGTTTTGACAATTCCTCTTGAATTATACCTCCGCCTTTGAATCACGTAATTGTGTTCACTGACATCACTATTGAACCCTATTGTTTTGTCGTTCACTGATTTGGAAAGACGAATGCTTATAATAGGTAGAGAGATACAGAGTATTCCTATGGCTATGATAGTTGTATACGCAAGTGTAACTACCATCAGCCAGCCGTATGACTGGAACCTTGCCTTGAGTCACTCGTCCTCCCTTCGACACTAAACCTACTATCATAATCTTCTAGTCATTAGAGTACGAGAATGATTAGGATCTTTCCCCTGATCAAATGCCAACCTAGGAGAGGATCTATTCTCAAGAGACCGTTTGTTGTCAGCCTCAAATTATTATTTTGAAGCTTGCTAGAACCCTTGTAACAATAGACTGGCAGGTTTGACACCAATAGAAATTTACGATTCAGTTGTTAGAAATCTTTTCATATGATGTGCCTTAGAGTTGGTTACCCCGTCGACAACTCATGTAAACTGTGGACGAGTAGGCCATTCTATTTTATCGACCATGTGTCATTGCACACGCACTCATTTTCTATTTATTGAGGAATGACCCTTGACTTGACTTATATCTATTGTATCCCGATACGTCGTACCTTATTCTTTAATAACAAGAGTTGAGGTACAATATCCGAGCTTTGAAATCCCTCAAACCTCGTCATTCATAAAATTATGTCCTAGTTTCTAAGGTGGGTAGACTGTAAGCCCTAAAATCTTGGGATATATGAAGATTATTGATTGATGGAAATAATTCCCATTAGGATGATAATTAGTGCCCCATGGAGTCCCACTTTCCATTTAGATCATTTTGTGTCTCCAACCGTATCATTAAAATTCGGAGCACGAGACCAGCGATTACCTTCCAACAAATTTTATATGCAAGATCTAGACGAGTCTACCTTCATCAAGGTATATCATGTCCCACTCAAACCCGTCCCCTTGTACTCTATTTTTGTGGTACGACTTTCAGATAAAAAGATTAGCTATAACCCTTACCATAATGCCGGTACATTTTCCGACTTCCATTAGAGCCTCAACTTCGACATAATTCCTTCGACCCAATATATGGTTGTGATCTACTCGAAGCCCACTATGCACATGCCACTAGCGTCCACCCAATTGAAGCCTCATGTGCTATTTAAACACAAAGGACACTGAAGGCGCATTTCAGGCTTATGGACCTAGCTAACCAACCCTACTAGCAACCAACTCAACCACTTGGAAGGAACCCTGTTCTAGGTTACCCTAATCTAGTAGGAAGAGTTTTATCGTTGGAATCTTGTCTAGTCCATATAGATTGAAACCCAATATTCATCCAACCAACGACTGATGCCCAAATAGAGAACCCATTAGGACCACAATCTTGATTTCTCAAATCTCGTTCCGTTAGGGAACCTTGTTTGAATTAGAATTTTGAGAATGAGACTTCTGCATTGCACGGATTGCAGGCCACTCTAAGTAACGCAGGGCTCATCGACGTAGCAAGTGATTGGACTAGAGTGGCCCAATCTAGCAAATAAGGCAGTGGTTCACAAACTTCCTTTCTATCTGTAACATTGGATACTCTCCACTGCTCTTAAAACTTCATAGTTGCTCTCGATTATTCTGTCTTATCTTCCTGTCCTTCCTACTTCAGAGCGACGAATGATCGTACTTATTAGAATTTACCAATATTTCTTAGCTACTTGTGTAAACTGTTGCTGTTAAATTTTGGATTGCTTGATAGATAAGAGAGGGTTGTAGACACCACATGCAGTAGATATCTGTTGGTAGGATTGTTAGCAACTAGTTAGAAGATTATAGATCTTAGTTGTGAGGAGTAGTGTGACCAAAGGTGGGTAGAAGTCCCAGAGGCTATATGGCTAGGAGAAGAATACAAACTATTTTTGAGGAATTAAAATTTAAGGAGATTAAGGTTCAGGTAGATGTCTTATTGAATTTTAAGGGATAGTTATGGAATAGAATTTTGAGGACGAAATTATTTTAAGGTGGGTAGATTTGTAGCTCCCCTTCCCGGAAATTTAGAAATAATTTTATTAGTATTTATTTTATTTGAATGACGATTTTTATATTTATGTAAATAATTATTTAGTTCATTATTGTAGTAGATAAATAAGTGATTTTTATATAAATAGGCTTTGTATATGAGGTGTGTGTATTGATAATTGGCTTCTGAGTGTATGATGGCATGTCCTAGGAAATGTCGTTTGGGATTGTGAGAATTGCTAGGTTATACGTATACTGGTAAATATATAGTTGGTAGCTCTATTGATAGACTCATTTTATATAAATATAATATATGCATATTATATGGTATATTGGTATTTATCATATATGTATAAATATACATGTAAATAAATATAAATAGTTATATATAATATATCTTTATAAACCAAAAGAAATAAAATTGTGAATACTTTTACCGTAAATATGCAAATATATGTATGGTATATGTATGCAAATATAGGTATATGTATATTTATACTTGTATGCATACATGAATAAATATATATAGAGTTAAAAATAGAAATAAAAAGGATATAGAAATGAAAATGATAATAGTAAGAAAAAGAAAAAGGAAAAACACAAAAAAAACAAATATTAAAAACAGCTAACCTAGTGGGCCAGGTGGACCCGAGAGGGAGTAACTATACCAACTTAACTCCCTCCAACCCGAAAACTTTGGGTTATATACAGAGGTATATAACCGAGCCAAATCGAGCAGTATTCCGTTTCTATTAATAGCAAAACACTTCGATAGAGAGAGGAGTTCTTCAAACATAACAGTGCCGCGCCCCCAACCCCAGTCGCCTGGGCGGCCACCCGCCGCAGATGCTCCGTCGTGCGCGGCCGAAGCCGCGGGGGCAGCACGCACACGTGCGCACGGATCTAGAGACAGCAGCAACAGCCGCTGTCCGACCCCGACTTCGTGCCCGACTCCCGCGCCATACGCTCAATCGTTTCACGTTCCGTCTTCTCAGGTACGAAAACAACATATACGGCTATCAATCCCTATAAATTTTATTTTGATTCGCACCATGTGAGATAGAAATCGAGTTCCAAATCGACTAAAAACCTGTTCGAAATAGGACGTCGAACTGTCCCAACATCCAATCTTTGTGGTCGATTCGCGACCAGAATATCGCGAGTTTTGGAAAACCATTTGAACAAACTTCTAGATAACCTAACCAGCATTAAAACCCTATTTTTAGATTATTTTTATAATCAGAAGATGCTAAGATAAATCGATACAAAAATCGATAAAAAACCCGATAAATCAGTTTCAAAAATCAATGAAAACCTCCGATACGACGTGCGTCCCGCCATTCTGGACGACATGATCGCGAACCAAAGGCAACGAAAGGTGCATAACGACTTCGTGGTCGTGTAGGATTTGACGGAATTCAAATTGGTCGCGTGTGTGCGACAAATTTGATACGTATTTGTCGAAATTTACCGTATCGGCCTCTGTGCAAGTTTCCCAATGCACGCTCGTCAGATCGAGACGAAACTTGCGCCAATTTTCAGGACCATATTATTTTTTTGGTCCTATATGCCAAGTTTGGTCCAATTCTGAGACATTCGAATCGTACGTCGTTTTGCGGGCCCTACGGTCCGACTCTACGGGTAATTTTGTGCACGGCCCGTCGGAATCCAACTTTGGACATACGGTTGGGTTCGTATCGGAAAACCGGACCTGTTGACATATAGTTTGACGACATTAGAGACCGTTGACTCTGGTACACTTTTCGGTGCAAAGCGGGTCCAACGACGGACATCATTTTTGCTGGAAATTACCGTTTTACCCCTGTATCCAGAATTGGACTTAAGTACAAACAATCCTAGCTAATTTGGATATTCTGAGAATGTTGGTACTATTTATTTTAGCATATGGAGACTTCTGCATGTGTTGACTGATTGTGGCTCATTGAGTGGTATAGTATTATTGGTTTTTCCAGCTAAGGACCTCAGGCAAATGCACTTTCTGATTACTTTTGATTCATAGTAGTCTTTTCATTTCATGTCTATACATATATCTTGCTGCTTGTTGACACACTCGTCACACGGAGTAGTCGGGAGAGGAAATATCATAGTAGATATGTGGACTATCCAGAAATATCCCAATATGTCTATTCTTGAACGATAGCAGCTGCACACGGCACGTACAGTGAGCCGGATTTACCCCATAGCCGTTCATATGTCGAAAAGGATATTTCAAACCACCTAGATAGATGTTTTTTATTAGTTTTTTCTTGTTTTCTTCTCTATCGTGCTATGTCATCAGTTATCTTCCAGTTTTCATATCTCATATGTTATTTTCATGTCTTGTTAATTCTATTGTATTTTTGCATTACCGTCGGTTTGTGTACTTGTTCCATTCTTGACTGGAAACCAATATTTTTTAGGATTAGCCGCGATCACTCTTAGCACTGGGGAAGGCTTGGGTATGCTGAGGTCAACCTAAAAATAGATAGCAGTTGTATCAATTTCATTAATTATAAAATCTTGTATTTTCTTTAATTAGAAATATTATAAATATTGTAATAAATTTAGAAATGTGAATGAGCAGCAAATGTTGTATTTTTGAAAATTTATTTCTTGCGGGCTTGACACCATTCTACCGTCAACTCTGCGGCGTAGGCTGGCTTGGACACGTCTCGTATCCGAAAAAGCGGGTACGGGTCGTGACAACTCCTACCAGTACAAGCGATAAGGCCAATCGGTACGCTACTGTACCGATCTTCTCAAGGATACCAAACGGCCTAATAAAGCGTGGGCTGAGTTTACCATCTTTACCGAAACAAATCGTGCCACGCGTCGGTGAAATCTTCAAAAACACCAAGTCACCAACCTAAAATGCACAAACATTACTACGAATCCTATAACTATACATGTAGTTTATAATAAGAATATTCTATACCTCAAACTCTAACGGTCTGCGATAATTGTCGGCCAAGTGCTTCTGTCTGTCCTGAGCCACACGAAGTCGCTCTCTAATCTGCTTGACCTTCTCTGCAGCATCTACTACCATCTCTGGTCCTAATAGCGCTCGCTTGCCCACGTCGTCCCAAGATAGCGATGTACGACATCTCCTTCCATACAACACTTCGAACGGGGACATCTCGATACTAGCTTGGTAGTTGTTGTTGTAGGAGAACTCCATAAGGTGAATGTGGTCCTCCCACGAGCCACCAAAATCTAGCACGCATGTCCACAGCATATCCTTTAGCGTCTGAATGTTCCGATCTGAATGCCCATCCGTCTGCGGATGATAGACGGTGCTGTACTTGAGCGTTGTGCCCAAGCCAGTCTACATGCTCCTCTAGAAGTGGGACATGAACCTGATGTTACGGTTTGAAATGACACTCACTGGAACCCCGTGCAGCCTAACTATCTGCTTCACATAAAGCTTCACCAACTTCTCCGTAGATAACCCCACTTTGAATGGTATAAAGTGGGCCGATTTGGTCAACCGATCAACGATGACCCAAATCGTATCTTTTCCTCCTGATGACCGTGGAAGACAAAAAACAAAATCCATGGTGATATGTTCCCACTTCCACTCGAGAATTGGTAGTGGTTGCAACAACCCTCCTGGTATCTGCCTCTTGGCTTTGACCTGCTGACATACAAGACATCTATAAATAAAATGGGCAACCTCTCGTTTCTTACCATACCACCATACGTGGTTTTTCAGATCCATGTACATCTTATTGGCTCCTGGATGTAAAGAATACTGGAAACGGTGTGTCTCCTGCATAACTTCTTCTCTAAGCACTCCACTAGGTACACAAAGTCTCGTCCCATGCCTCAACGAACCATCCTCCTCAATAATGAATTCGTATAGTAAACCGGCCCGTGCCTGTGCCATGATGTTCTTCAGCTGCTCGTCCTGGTGCTGTGCCACCCAAATCATGTCCATCAGTCCTGACTGAATCTGCATGCCCATCATCTGCATCTCGGCCCCTGGAATGATGATCTCGATGTCCAAACTCTCCAAGTCCGCTAATAAGTGACGATCTCGAGTCAAGCACATTGCTATAGGATACCTACTCAAAGCATCCGCAACAACGTTGGCTTTTACCGGGTGGTACTCTAGAGTAATATCATAGTCTCTCATCAGCTCAAGCCATCTACTCGGCCTCTTGTTCAACTCTTTTTGTGTGAAGACGTACTTCAAGCTTTTGTGGTCGGTGAAGATTTCTACTCGCTTTTCGTACAAATAATGTCTCCATAACTTCAAGACGAAGATCACGGTCGCCAACTCTAGGTCCTGTGTGGGGTACTTTTTCTCATGCGACCTCAATTGTCGAGACGCATAGGCTATCACCTTCTTGTTCTACTCTAGAACATAACCCAGTCCTTTGCCCAAGGCAACATTGTAAATGGTGAAACCTCCCGATACTAAAGACAACATCAAAATAGGAGTTGACACCAGCCTCCTCTTCAACTCATCGAACGTATCCTAGCAGTCCTCTGTCCACACGAACTCTACATCCTTCCGAGTGAGCCTAGTCATCGGCTCCGTAATACGAGCGATGTCTTGTACGAACTTTCGATAATATCCAGCCAATCCCAAGAAGTTTCGTATCTCTGCCACCATAGTCAGAGTAGTCCAAGCTTCCACAGCTACAATCTTCTTTGGATCAACAAATATATCGTCTTCTGTCACCACATGTCCAAGAAACTCTACCTTGTCCAAGAAAAACTCGTATTTCGAGAGTTTTCTATAGAGCTGCTCCTTCTTGAGGGTCTCTAGCATGATCCTCAGATGCTCCTCGTGTTTCTCCAGTGTTTTCGAATAAATGAGTATGTCATTGATAAACACCACTACGAACTTGTCAAGGTATGGATGGAATACCTTGTTCATCAAGTTCATGAAGATCGCCGGGGCATTAGTCAACCCGAACGGCATCACCATAAACTCGTATTGCCCGTACTAGGTTCGAAAGGTTATATCCTTTTTCTTCAACTTCAACTGATGGTAGCCCGATCCCAAATCAATCTTCAAGAATACCAGTGTGCCACTCAATTGATCGAAATGATCATCAATTCTCGATAATGGGTACTTGTTCTTGATGGTGTGATTATTCAAGTCTCGGTAGTCTGTTTGCCATTGATTGTAAAAGTACAGAACAATTATCGGAGGACTGAACTTAGACTCACAATATAAACTCGCTCGTACAAAGAAAGCCTAGGGACGAAAACCTAGGTACAGCAGTCTAAGTACGATTGTTTATTTTAGATTCTGGGGGGTGACGATAGAGGCTCGGGAAAGCGACGGCCGCTCTGCCTTACTCCTTGGACGATCAGTATGCAGCCTTGACTCGGGGAAGATCTGCTTGGTCGTTGACGAAGAAACGCCTTCTTGCTCTCTCTGATTGCTCTCCTGGCTTCTCTCTCTCTGTGTATATTCTCTCTCTGACTATGGGGGAAGTCTCTCTGTGTATACGTATTCTTCTCTGATTCTCTTTTTTTTGTATATCTCTTTATATCTCACAAGGGAATGGCACCTTGCTATTTATAATAGTGGGATGCGATCACTAGGGTTGCCAATGATTTGATCTTGGAGATGGCGGCGGCCTGGGGATTGATCAATCCAGGCCGTTCATTTCTGATTGTGACCAATCAGAACCATTAAGGGTAGATTACACCAAATCCCCATTAGCAATTAATGCTGATTGGCATAAATCTTCCTTATAATAATTCTCTCATATCTGTAAATAAATCAAATTTATTCTCCTGCCACGTGCCCCAGATCATTGGGATTCGACCCGATCTTGGATTGCCATAAATCTGGGAGATTGATCGGCTGAGGATACGTGTCCTGAGAGCCAATGGTGAGACTGGAACCGCATGCAGATTGGGCCGTATGAGATTTGGGCTACATGAATTTTGGGCCGCATAAGACTTAGGACACGTGTCAGGGCTGTCTGGGCAGTGGCCCCCTCCTTCAGACTTCTGAACCATATGATGAGCCGCATGAACCGCATAATGGTGTGTCTGCTTGAGCCGCATGGGCATGATCTTCTTGAGCCGCATAGGGATGATTCCACTCGAGCCGCATGGGACAGCTTCACTCTGAACCGCATGGGAAGTCTTCACTTCGAGCAGCATAAGCACACCCACGTGGCAGGTCCACGTGGCATTTTGTTGCTCTCGGGGGATCGTGTCAGAAATTTCTTTCTTTTCCCTAGAGATTCATCATCATGACAGAGTCATAATTACCTGCTTTGGTGTCAGGTCTGTCAACTTTTCAGAGGGGTCAGCCGTCAAAGCAATTAATGCAGCATGGATCGGAGGGGAGCACTGTCACGCTACATGTCTTCTGAACCGTATGGAATGCCTCCGGCCGCATAGCTCCTTATGCCGTATGACTCCTTGAGCCGGATGCATTTTTTGAGCCGCATGGGTCTTTCTTGGCCGCATGAGTCAATTTCTTTAGTATTTTCCATGCTTCTACATAGTCGATGCACAATTGCACCATACCATCCTTCTTCGGTACAAACAAAACGGAAGATCCTCAGGGTGACAAGCTCTCTCTGATGAATACTTTCTCCAGTAATTCGTCGATCTGCTTCTTCAATTCCTCTGCTTATTTGTTATTGAGACGGTACACTAGTTTTGCCGTTGGTTCTATGCTTGGAACCAAATCAATAGCAAACTCGATGTCCCTATCTGGCGGTAATCCTGGTAAGTCCTAGGGAATAACATCTAGAAATTCGTGATGATAGGATGCAGTGTCTCTTTTCCTTCGATCATAGCTCTGCAAATAGCCCCGTACTGCTATTCTACTGCTCCTCTAGTGAATTCGAATGCAGACACCCAGAGGACTGAATACAACACATCTTCGGTGGCAGTCTATACTGGAATATTTTTACTCAACCAATCCATTCCGAGGACGATGTCGAAACTCGATAGTGGCATAACGAGTAAGTTGGCGCACAACTCTCGATCTCCCAAGGTGATGCGATGCCTCATACATATATTCTTGACTAGGATAGCACCTCCGCCCGTCATAAATTTACAAATAACCCCCAAGGGTTCAGATGCTATGCTATGCTTGAATACAAAAGCTACAGAAATAAAACTGTAGGATGCACCAGAATTGAACAAGGCTATAGCAGAAAAGGAATCTAGTAGTATAGAACCTACTATCACATCTAGGGTAGGCTCCGACTTCTCGACGGCCATAGAAAAGCCTCTGCCCTGCTGGGGTGATCCTCTCTGCTGGTGCTGAGCGAACCGCTGCTGCAGAGTGGATAGTAGTGGACCTCGTGGCTGTGGAACTACTGATCCTCTCGGTGCTAGTATTGTCTCATGTCATATCTGATTAGGGACTAGTACACAGTCTTTCAGCTGGTACGATGGCGATCTATAATATAAACATGCTCCGAGTCTCTTCCCGTAATCATCCCAAATGTGTCCGCTCCTCCCGCCATGAGTGCATTGCGGGACCTGCTATAACAGTCTATGTGGCTGCTGTATTGGGGCTCGGGCTGGAACTCGGTTATTCTGATAAGCTGTGGTTTTACCAGCAGGCTGGAACTGCTGCTGATGTTGATGCTGAAAGACCTTCAGCTGGAATTAGGGACGCTTCGTCGGGGCTAATTGGTTGTTGCTTCCTCCGAAAGTATCTCGACTCCTCTTCGTTCTGTAATTCAGCTCTTCTTCTACTGGTTGGGCGACCTCTAGAATTTTCTCGTAAGTAGTGGCTCGGTTGGTGGCGATGGCTAAGCGAATCTCGTGAGATAGTCCTTTCCTGAATCTTCTCGCCTTGCTCTCTCGAGTGTTGACCAAACTCTCTGCGAATTGGCTGAGACGAGAAAAATCTGCAGTATACTCGTCGACGGTAAAATTTCCTTGCTCCAAGTGCTTGAACTGACTCACCAATGCCTCTCGAGCCACCTAGGGATAGAATTTCTTCTTAAATAACTGCTGGAATTCTTCCCAAGTCTCGTTTGAAGCAGAAAATTGGGGCTCGCCTTGGTACCACGTCCGTGCGATGTCAAAAAGCTACCCACTAGCTGACTCAATCTTTAGATCTTCTGAAAGTCGGGCTATCTTCTGGTATTCCTCCACGTTCTCCATCTACTCGTCAGTATAGAAAATTCCCTCTGTCCCATGAAATTCCCTAGGCCTGAGGTCTATGAAGTTCTTGGAGGTTCCGGAGCGCTGTTAGGAGCATCTCTAATCTTAAGAGCCTCTCTTAAAGTGTCGCAAAACATGTTGGCTTGCTGCTGTAAGATTCCCAGGAGTGTGATATTGTCCAGTACCGGTGGCAGGGGTAGAACAGATGTCGGGTACATTACTTGCACTGGAGACATGGTAGGTGGTGGATACATAACTGGTGCTTGTTGCATCATAGGTGTTGGATACATAGCTGGTGCCGGATGCATCGTAGGTGGCGGGTATACTGCTGGTGCCAGGTGTATGGTAGGTGGTGGATATACAGTTGGTGTCGGATGCATGGTAGTTGCAATATTGGTGTTGGATACATAGCTGGTGCCGGATACAATTTTGATGTAAAACCCCAAAATTTCTACTAAATTTTTTATTAAATTTGGTACTGATTAAAATTTTGTATTGTACGTCGTGTAGTCGTACTGTACATCGCGCACGAAATTTTATTTTCTTTCTTGCTCGTCGAGTGCGAATATGTGCGAGCGTACATATTTTAGAAAAATATTTTTATTTTTATATTTTTTTATTTATACGCTTTCAAAATATTATATATAATTATTATTCTTGCTATAAAAAGCCTTTTTAGCAGTTATTAATCATAAAAAATATTTTATTGCATACTAGGTAAAGCATAATTATGGACACATTATTTGTGCATACATATATATTTATAATTATTTATTAATTTATTTTTAATATAATTTTCGAAATTAATACAATTAGTGTTTTAGAAAATATATTTTAAAATTATTGTGACATTTAAATCTTGATTTAAATTTATGAATTTATTTAAATAGTTAAATATTTGAAATTGATTTATCCTATTTGATTTTTAAACTAAAAGAATTTAATTAAATTTAAATTGGATTGTATTTGGATTTGGATTTTATTAATTTTAAATAAAGTTACGAATTATCTAATCGGGATTTAAATCCACCCAAATCCTTATCCAACTAGGAATTCCCACATCCTATAAATAGGCAGGTACTCCTCCATAAATTCCTCACATCCATAAATCCTCCACAAATGTGTCGTGCAATCGTGTCTGTGTCCATCCGATCTTATTCCATAGTTTACATATACATCGAATCCTCTCCCCAGTGTCGACAGTCCCGACACGACAAAAATCCTATCCCTAGCCCGACTCTAAACTCTGCCATCTGCCTAGCTGAGACCCCTACCTACACCATCTCCAAACCCACCGGCACCGCCAATTGCGGCTGCTGACACCATATTCGACCACCCATCCTCCGACCCTCCTGACCCCACTCACCCGGCCAACCACAACCGTCAACACCATCACCGCTACAGCCAACAAGACCACCACCCGACGGAACACAACAGTCACCACCACAAACACCCCCCCACCGCTACCAATACAACCCAAATCACCACCACCACCCTGCCATCGGCAGCATTCCGACAGCCCCCGCCAAACCATCAACGCCACCACCGGCAACTCTACCACCACCATCACCAATCATCACCACCACCAAAAAAAATCACCCAAATTAAAAATACAGCCCTCACCTGACCTCCAGCCACCGCCCCGGGTCCTTCGCGGCCACCCCATCCCTTCCAACTGCTCCAGTGGAACCGCATGGTCGCCGATCCACACTGCACGTCCACGCCGTCTCCCGACCCTGGCGTTCGCCGAGTGCTCGACCCCTCCGACGAGCTTCACAGCATCCGCCCAAGCAAATCGGTGCCGGGGGACCCCTCGACAAAACCCGTCGCCGTGCACGCCACCACGTACCGGACCACCCCGCGTCGCCGCTCCCATTCGCCTCCTCCGAAACCATCGCCAAAACCCGCGCCCCTTCCTCCGCTGTGACCTCCGTCGAGTCCCCCGGTATGATCGGTCATTCCGATCAGCCGTGCTGTATCTCCATGAACGCCGCCCACACGAACCGCCATCCCCGTGCCCGACCGTCGGTCGCTGAGACCGTACTGGAAGCCGCCTCCTCCGCCCGCGCGGTTCCCCATCTCGGCGCCACGTCGCATGGGTTAAAACCCCCATCTTCCCATCTTCACCGTGCGGCACTGCCGCTGCTACGCTTCCTTCGCCGCACGCCGAGGCCAACCGCCCTTGCCGGCCGAACCCTCAAAACCCTTCCCCTCTCTCTCCGATCTCCTCTCTCTCTCTCTCTCTCTCCCTCGTTCCCCTTTCTCCTCCTTTTATTTTTTTCTTTGCTCTTCTCTCTCTCCTCCGGGAGAAGAGACAGAGTTAAATTGTTTTATTTGTTTACTTATTTATTTATTTACTTGTTTTTTGTTAATTTTTTTTGTTTCCTTGTGGATGATTAGTTCCATTATTTTATGACCTTCTTATTAAAGTATAATATATATTTTACAGTATTGGAGTTAAATTGGACCAAGTGTTTAGTAATAAAAAATATTATTATTATTATTATTTGATTATTTTTGCATATATAAATTTTATTATAAAAATTGTCATTATCTATATTTTGGTATTATTAGTTAGTTGTTGTAAACTACATTTATGTAGTAGGCTATAAATATTATTATCATTATTATTATAACAACTTTTATTTATGATTATTATTATTAGAATTATTATAATTATTATCATCTGAATTATTAGTATTTTTATTACTGTAAAAATATCTATGAGTATCAGTATTAACTATTCTCCATTATTATTGTTAGAAACAATATTATTATAAAAATATTAACAGTATAAAATAATTATAGTAATATTTTAAGTGTTTGTGGAAATAAAATATATTGTTATATGCCATTTAATCACTTTAAATATAATTACAAAATTTAGTTTAATAATAATAATAATAATTTCTTTAGATTATATAATGGCTATAAAAATATAATTCATAAACTGTAGATTTCCAACCATGAAATAATTTCTCTAGTATTTTAGATATTATTAAGAAAATATAGTTTTAATTTATTTAGAGTTTCAGTTAAAAGGATTTATTTTAGATTTTTGTGTGTTATCTAAAAATATATTTTTGACTAATAAATTTATGTTTCAATTATAAAAATAATAATATGTAGCCATTAAAAAAAATTTCCTCTTTGTCATCATCATTGATCATGCCTAATCATACGTACCCACTTCTTCGCGAATTTGAACCCCTTCACCTCGCCCCAACTAATTTGACCCTTTTGGACCCAACGGAATTGTCCGTGCCACCACCCGAGGTCACCTTGTATAGTTGTTGTACCGAAGTCGTAGTTCATGCCAGCTTGATCATCGTAGCACACCCGGCGTCCTACCAGGCAAGACACCTTGCCTTTACTGTTTAATTCCTTGCTCAATATCATGCATGTTTTTTACTTATTCTAGAAAATATAAATTGTACTTGCAAATTATTATATTTTAGTTGCATATGGCCTAGAGTTAAGGGACCGCCCTTTGTTTGTGCCGCATTCATTGGCTTGACACTTGTGTGCCACGAAGTCGCGAGTCGCATATAGATTCGGACTTGCGTACCGACCATACATCGGTGCGTACAGGACGAGCGTTAAGATATAACTGCTAATAGATTTGTCTAGAAGACTTAGCAGTTATTAGAAATATCGTGGTGTGGATTCAGCACGAGTAGTACATGGGGAGGAGAAGACAGTTATTAGGCGCAGGGGCTTTCACACATGTACTTTTCTCTAGCTGCCATTTGTGACTCAGTCGAGTGCTAATGGGCCGTGCATTTACTTTCCTCTAGCTGCCGTTAGTGACTCACCCGAGAGCTAGTGTGCCGTGCATTTATTTGTTACTTTTCTCTAGATGCCACTAGTGTATCGGTTGAAACGCTAACGCGCCGTGTTTCTAGTCTCGGGAGCCCTTGTGTGGAACGTTGTCTTCAAAATACATTTTCACATAGAATGGTTAAGGACCTTTATTTGTGTAGTCACATATACTTTTCTGTTGAGCTTTATTTATTCAGTTATTGGCATGATATTATGTGTCTTGTTACGTCCCTCTGAGGACCTGGTTATCTCGCCAGGTGTGTGCTCTTGTCTTTTGCAGGTGTTCTAGCTCTAGCCGTGATCATTGTTATTCTTTCGAGGATGATTGCACTTGGATCGTCTTCGCTTCGCTCGCCAAACTCTTTCTTTTGTTGTGTATTTCTTTTCATAGTTGGTAGTGGATTTGTCTCCGCCCAACTACATGTACGAAATAACAATTTCATGGTTGATTATATGATATCCTTTATTCATATATTTTGTGTGGATGAGATTAGTTATGGTTCTACTGCATTTTACAACTTAAGTATTCATACGAAGTTTCCATATATTAGAGTGTACTTCGTATGTATACAGCTGACATGTCTACGTTCCTAGTCTTACGTATTTTGGGACTGGGGCGTTACATGTTTTTGTGGTGGCCCATGCAGGTCAAGATAAATTGTTTGGTTACTTTACCGTACCAAGCAAGCCTGCGAATAGGATTAGAAGTCTAGGATCTCATCCACATACTTGACCTCTTTCCTCGATTCCATATTCAAACTATCATTCGACTCGTCAACTGTATCTTGCTTGATTCCTTCTATCATTATCCTTATCTTCCCTTCGTGCTTGCTAGAGATTTACCCTACAAGTTAGATGTCCCAAACACCCTTAGCTAAATTCTTTAAGTTGGGTAGAATACCCCACGACCTGACACACCCTTGACCATTAAGAGAATATAAATAGTATTATCTAGACCATAGAGACTAGAGAAAATTAACCCATTTGGTCAACAAGCCTTGGTCAATAAAACCGTAGAATGATGGTATAGGAATAAACAAGACCTAGATCCTTATGACTCTTAGACTATTCATATTTTTTTTTATTCATCTATTATCGTGCCTATATTTTTACTATCTAGACTAATGATGCTAGTGTAGCCTAGTTTTTGCAAGCTTAGGGTCCGTTTGGATATGTTTTCTGAAATTTTTTTCTGAAAACAACTTTCTGAAAGTAGGTTATAAAGTTGTTTTCTGAGTATTGAAATTCTGAGTTTGTGTTTGGTTACTTTTATCTGAAAATAGTTTTCTGAAAAAAAAAAGTTAAAATTTTGTTTGGTAAAATATTTTCAGAAAATATTTTCTTATACTTTTGTCCATTTTGTATCCCCATCAAATATGTCCATGTGTCCCAAAATTTTGTCCATGTGTTCATCAAATATGTTCCCAACAAAATTTGTGTCGGATACAGACACAACGGCTGCGACGAGGAGAGAATCGAGGACGAACTCGTCCGGCCGACGTCGTGGTCGAGGTTCGACTTCAACAACAGGTCCTTGGTCAAGATCGACGGCGATGGAGCTAGGGTTTCGACTACCACAACCGACGTCGAGGCCGGAAGAGCGCCAACTTACGGACGGAAGGGCTCTCTAGCTAGGGTTTCGACTACCACTACTCCTCCTTCCGCCGGAAGGGCTCTCTAGCCGCGTCGGACTCGTTCTCGACGAAGCAAGCGGGCCGAAAGAACGCCAACTTACGGACGCTTGTCGTGGTCTTCTCCATCTTCCTCTTTGGGATGCTCATGTACAACGATGACTTGAACATCGTCAAGTCCATCGCGGAGTTCCCTTTCTCCCCGCGTAGGGATTCCGACGAGGCCGCCCACCACCGAGCGCAGCAACCTAGCACTTCTTCGAGTCCGACGCAGCCGAGGCCCGCCGCGGGAGGGGGAGCGGTGGCAACGCCTCGGCGGAGGAGTCGGAACAGCCACCGCTGCCTCGGCGTTGGAGGAGGAGCAGCCTCGGCGGCTGGAGGAGCCGCAGCGGGAGGAGATGGGGGAAGATGATGGGGGCGGGGGGTGTTCAGAAAAATAAGAGGAGAGAGAAAGAAAGGGACTTGGGGGGGTGTGGAGGGGTGTGGGGCCCACATTTTGGGAAAACCTCTTTGAGAAAACAGGTTTACTTTGCTTTCCAAAAGCAAAGTTATAACATTAACTTTCACAAAAAATTTTCCCAACGTAACATTGTGAGTGGAGCCATCCAAACACTCTATCTCCTCCTGTTTGCTTTATAACTCAGAAAACTGAGTTATAAAGCCTAACCAAACAGGCCCTTAGCCTTTTACCAAGCTTGTTCGTGACATATATGTTAATGGAGGTACCCCACTAACATATTGTCTATTAGAATCAGTGCATGATGGTCTGATCAACCAAGTGCACTTTGGTTCGCTTTTATCTATCGTTCTACGTGGATGGGGACATAGCTAATCTTGTCCTTTAGAGTCTCATCCACGACTGCCTTGAAAATTCTTTTTCAAATTTTTCAGTCGCCTTTGAACCACGTATTCGTATTCGATAAATTCACCTATGGAACCCTTTATCGCTTTCGTCTTCCTCTTATTTCAGAAGGACGAAATCCCTAGTGCCGAGTATCCCCTTTAGTTGCCCGATCACTTATGACCACTGTAATTAGCCATTACCAACCCGTGGCTATATCCTCATCCTAAAACTATTCGTCTTTCCTCCTTGATCCCAAACCTACCATCGTGACCTACTAAATGCTTGTTTATGTTTAAGCGTTATTTCTTTGCCTCGCCCGAAGACTTGTCATACCCCTTGTACATTCTCACCCCCCACTGATTCTTAATTTCGAGGACAAAATTCTTTTAAGTTGGGTAGGATGTAAAACTCCTAAATTTCTACTAAATATTTTATCAAATTTGGTACTGATTTAAAAATTTGTATTGTATGTCGCGTAGTCGTATTGTATATCGCGCACGAAATTTTATTTTCTTTCTTGCTCGTCGAGTGCGAATATGTGTGAGCGTACATATTTTAGAAAAATATTTTTATTTTTATATTTTTTTATTATACGCTTTCAAAATATTATCTATAATTATTATTCTTGCTATAAAAAGCCTTTTTAGCAGTTATTAATCATAAATAATATTTTATTGCATATTAGGTAAAGCATAATTGTGAAAACATTATTTGTGCATACATATATATATTTATAATTATTTATTAGTTTATTTTTAATGTAATTTTTGAAATTAATACTATTAGTATTTTAGAAAATATATTTTGAAATTATTGTGACATTTAAATCTTGATTTGAATTTATGGATTTATTTAAATAGTTAAATATTTGAAATTGATTTATCCTATTTTATTTTTAAACTAAAAAAATTTAATTAAATTTAAATTGGATTGTATTTGCATTTGGATTTTATTGATTTTAAATTAAGTTACGAATTATCTAATGGGGATTTAAATTCACCCAAATCCTTATCCAACTGGGAATTCCCACATCCTATAAATAGGCAGGTACTCCTCCATAAATTCCTCACATCCACAAATCCTCCACAAATGTGTCGTGTAATCGTGTCTGTGTCCATCCGATCTTATTCCATAGTTTACATATACATCGAATCCTCTCCCCAGTGTCGACAGTCCCGACACGACAAAAATCCTATCCCTAGCCCGACTGTAAACTCTGCCATCTGCCCAGCGGAGACCCCCGCCTATACCTTCTTCAAACCCACCGACACCGCCAATTACGGCTGCTCACACCAAATCCGACCACCCATCCTCCGACCCTCCTGACCCCACTCACCCGGCCAACCACAACCGTCAACACCATCGCCGCCACAGCCAACAAGACCACCACCCGATGAAACACAACAGTAACCACCACAAACACCCCCCACTGCTACCAATACAACCCAAATCACCACCACCACCCTGCCATCGGCAGCATTACGACAGCCCCCGCCAAACCATCATCACCACCATCCAAAAATAATCACCCAAATTAAAGATACAGCCCTCACCTGACCTCCAGCCACCGCCCCGGGTCCTTCACCAATAATCACCCAAAAACATGTAACGCCCTAGTCCCAAAATACGTAGGACTAGGAACGTAGACATGCCAGCTGTATTCATACGCAGTACACTCCAATATATAGAAACCTCATATGAATACATAAGCTGTAAATACAGTAAAACCATAACTAATCTCATCCACACAAAAATAAATTAATAAAAGATATCATATAATGATAAAGAATTGTCTTGATACAATATGTTGGGTGGAGACAAATCCACTACCAACAAGTAAGAGAAAATACATGGAAAATGAAATGAATTTGGCGAGCAAAGCGAAGATGATCCAAGCGCAATCATCCTCGAAGAAATAGCGATGAACACAGCTAGAGCTAGAACACCTGCGAAAGATAAGAGCACACACCTGGCGAGATAACCAGGTCCTCAGAGGGACGTAACAAGACACATAATATCATGCCAATAACTGAATAATAAAGCTCAATAGAAAAGTATATACGACTAAACATATAAAGGTTCTTAACCATTCTATGTGAAAATGCATTTTGAAGACAACGTTCCACACAAAGGCCTTCCGAAGCTAGAAACACGGTACGTTAGCGTTTCAACCGAGACACTAGTGGCATCTAGAGAAAAGTAACAAATAAATGCACGGCACACTAGCTCACGAGTGAGTCACTAACGGCAGCTAGAGGAAAGTAAATGCACGGCCCATTAGCACTCGATTGAGTCACAAATGGCAGCTAGAGAAAAGTAAATGTGTGAAAGCACCTGCGCCTAATAACTATCTTCACCCTCTCCATGCACTACTCGTGCTGAATCCACACCACGATATTTCTAATAACCGCTAAGTCTTCTAGACAACTATATTAGCAGTTATATCCTAACGCTCGTCCCGTATGCACCGATGTACGGTCGGTACGCAAGTCTGAATCTATATGAGACATGTGACATCGTGGCACATAGGTGTCGGCCAATGAATGCAGCACAAACAAAGGCGGTCCCTTAACTCTAGGCCAAATGCATAAAGAAAACTACAATATAATAATTTGCAACTACATATTGTTTTGAAAGAACAACTTATAGGAAATAAAACATGCATGATATTGAGCAAAAAATTAAACAGTAAAGGCAAGGTGTCTTGCCTGGTATTTATGCGGTGTTCAAGGAGTCCCAATAGTCCAACAGTCATGGTAGATATGTAACAGTCACAAAAATAGAAATAATGGGTTAATTATGATCATAATTTATAATCGATGGAATTTATGCAAATGATTATTTACATATAGTAATTTTGGAGAATACGTATGATACTTGAAACCATATTTACTAGTAAAATAATTTTTGACAAATATTTGAAATGTAAAATCAATTTAGGCTAAAACTATAGATTTTACCAAAATTAGGATTCGTATTTTAATAGTAAAATAATTTATACAAATATTTGAAAATACTAAAAAATCATTTATAATTTTGAACTACCCTTCTTATTAGTTAATATATTATTATAAGGGTTTCAAAATAAATTATATTTTAAATAGCAATAGTTATATAATAAATAGTAATACTATAAGTAAAAAATTAATAATAACAATGATAATAATAATAATAATAATATTATTATTATTATTATTCCCTAATACTATACTGTTCCCCCTCCCCAAATTGGACATTGAGAAAAATCGAGAGAGCGAGGAGAGGGTTATCAGGTGGTCGGCGTGTGCTCCGCAAGGTGGCGGCTCGTCGGAGACGCCGGAGACTGTGCCGGTGATGGAGGACGTGGATGGGGCAGCCACGGGGTCCGGTGACGACGGTCGGGCGGTGCGGCCTCTGGAAGAAGTCGGCGACGGATGAAAGATGATGGCGCGGCACGACGGTCGCAGATGGGGTAGCCACACGGTCCGGTGACGACGGTCGGGCGGTGCGGCCTCTGGAAGAAGTCGACGGCGGAGGGAAGACGATGGCGCGGCACGGCGGTCGCAGATGGGGCAGCCATACGGTCCGGTAATGACAATCGGGCGGTGCTGCCTCTGGAAAAAGTCGGCGGCAGAGGAAAGACGATGGCGCGGCGCGGCGGTCGCAGATCCGTGGCGGGGAGTTCAGGATCGGCGACGGACGATGGAGTTTGGTGGAGGCGGCGGGTCCGTGGGCAGCGGACGGCTGGGACCCCAGGTGAGGTTCGATTTCTCCTTCTTTTTTCTTTGGTGGTCGATTTGGTTTTAGGGCGGTAGTGACGCTGGCCTTGGCGGTGGGTGATTTTTGGGTGGCCGGAAAGGAGATGCTGAACGACGGTAGTGTTGGAAGATGGCGGCTTGTGGTCGTGGTTGATAACGGTGTTATGTGATGGCGAAGATCGAGGCTGCAGGAAGGAGGAGTTGATCGTGAAGGCGCTGGTGGTGGTTTGCTGTTTGGCCGTCGATGGTGTGCCAGGGAAGATGGCGAGGTGGTTGCTGGTGGTGACAGTGGTGGTAGTGAAGTCTCAACAGGGCGGTAGGGTGTCGTGGTCCCATGGCTACAGCGAAGACGAGGGTGGTTCTCAGGGGGTCCTGATGGAGGTTGGCGGGTGAGCGGCGATTCGGGTGTATCGAACTGATGGTGGTTGTGAAAGGGCAGTCGCCGGGATCTAGTCAGAGCTAGGGTTAGGATTAGTATTAAGGTTTTGATTGTTTAGGTCGGGGTGTATTCGGCACAAAATTATGGAAATTTGGATTATATGGCGTGTCGGGGTTGTCCGACACGAGGAAGGATATCAATGTACATGTAAAAAGGAAAAGAAAGTGGAAATGGGTGGTGAACATGGACATGGACATAATGCACAATAGCTATGGGTTTATGGTGGCAATAGTTTGTGGCATGATATTTTGGGTTGTGGAAAAATAATGGAAGAGTACCTGCCTACTTATAGGATGTGGGAATTCCCATTTGGATAGGATTAGAATTTATTTAATACCTAAATTAGATAATTCAATCTATAATTTAATTCAAATCTAAATCCAAATCCAAATACAAATCTTATTTAAATTATATCCCTTTAGTTTAAAATCAATTCAAATAAATCAAATTCCAAATATAGATATTAATTTAATCTATTTAAATAATCCAAAAATTAAATCAAGATTTAAATTCCCACAATAATTTTAAAATATGTTTTTCCAAAAATACTATAATAATAACTTCGAAAATGTATTACTATTATTTAAAAATAAATTTAGTAAAATATTTATGAAATATATATTTATGCACGAAGAATATTATTTATTATTAATAACTGCTATAAACGAAAGACTTTTTATAAATACAATAAATAAAATACTAACTTGGAAACTTTGGTACGATAGCAAAATAATTATTATGTATATTATTTTGAAACTATAAATGATAAAAATATGTATGCTCGTACATATTCGCACTCGTCGAGCAAATTCGAAAAACAAACTTTCGCATGCAACGTATAATACGACTACGTGACGTACAGTACAAAATTTTAAATCAGTACCAATTTAAATAAAGACAAAAATAGTAGAAATTTAGGGATTTTACAGGTGCTGGTACTGGAGTCTGCGGAGGAAACTGCGGAGGTGGTGGAATGTCATCCCTGTGGAACCTCGAGTACTGCGGCTGAGTCGGGTCGCCCTGGTGAGTAAGCTGGCCTCCCTGCGTCGGTGGGGTCTCGTAGGTGAAAAGTCTGCCAACGATCGGTGGAGTGTTGTCACGCCCCAGAACCAGAATACTGGAGAGCGGGGGCAGACATAGCCAGCTACGTATATGAAATGGAATCCTTCTCGCTATACGGTCACGGCTGTCTAGATACATGAGGGTTTATCTACAAGCCAACAGTCTCTTAAGGTCATGAACAAGCCTAATGTCTCAATCACAAGCAAGTAAGTAAAAGGTTACAAGAAGTATGATTATTAAATATACAATAGTAAGGCGTCCCAAACATTACATATTCAGCTGATCATGAAGCTAGTCGTTACAAAATGTTAGGACTAGCAAGAGTTTTGTCATACATGATCAACCCTAGGATCTGTCAATCATGTCACAGCCCGTAGGCAGACAGTAAGTAAAGTGCAATCGAGCTAAACAGGTGCTCGTCGGCTAAACACCTCAAAAGAATATTTTTATAATACATGAAGGCTCATACGGCTCGGAATCACTTGCCGCATAAAAATGCGGTCAAGCCTAGCACTGTTCTTCTTCTCCAAGCTTCCGAGAAGAAGAACACCAAGAATCCATGCTTCCAAGCTCCATGAAACCTTCATCCGAAGTCAAAATTCGAACTTCCATAGGTCAAAATGGGGTAGAACGAGATTCTCTACAGCATAGAACCCTCAAAACTTAGAAATAACAGGACTAAGTAGATCAAAACCCAAGAATTCCAAAAATAAAGTAAATATAGATCTACAAGAATCTAGCCATAAAAAGTGAAAATGCCAAGTTCTAAAGTTAGTTAAAATGCTATAAGGAAGAGAATAAAGCAATAAAATTGGAGTTCCTCCATGCAGCAAGTTGCACTTGCCTAGAACTCTCTCTCTTCTCTCTGGTAGGTAAGGAGTAAATGAGGAAGAAGAAGATGATAAATAAAGAGAGAGAAAGGAGAAGGGTTAATAAATGGTAGTGGTGGTGGTAGGTTGGGGGTTCACCCCTTGGTTCATGATGAACCAAGAGCAATCCCAAACCGAACCAAGCCAACCCAAACCAAGAACAAACCAAGCCCAGGGAGGAAATTAAGCAAGGAAATCATGCAATACAAGAATAAATACGTACACGTATTCCGAAAATATGTAATACGAACCACATGCATTACAACTCTACCCACCTTAAAAGAATTCTGTCCTCGGAATTTAATCAAGAGGCTAGAGGAGCAATAACAAGCTACATTAATCACATGCAAGCTATAACTAGGCAGACAATCACTCATTCAAGCAAGGAATCGAAGGCATGAGGCATAACAAAGATATTATACCTTACGAGTCAAACAAGTCATGATATCGCGATCGGATATCATCCTCACGCTCCCACGTTGACTCACCCAAAGAGTGATGACCCCAAGCAACTCGGACTAACTTGATAGTCTTATTCTTGAGTGTCTTCTCTCTTCGGTCCAATATAGACACGGGCCTCTTCTCATACGAAAGGTTGGTACCAACAACCAATTCCGAATGATCTAGGATATGGCTCGGGTCCGAGATATACCATCGTAATTGGGATATATAGAACACGTCATGAACCTCGCTTAGCGACGGCGAAAGAGCGAGACGATAGAATACATCTCCTACTCGCTCCAGAATGTCAAACGGTCCTATATACCTAGGACTAAGCTTGCCCCATACGCCGAAACGAATGACGCCACGTTTAGGCAAAATCCTCAGAAATACATGATCGTCGACCGAAAACTCGAGAGGGCGCCGATGAGAATCGGCCCAATGGCGCTGGCGATCTTGGGCAACTTGAAGATGATCTCTGACTCGCCTGACCACTTCAACTGTCAGGGCAATCATTTCTGGACCAAGCATCTGTCTCTCTCCAACATAATCCCAGGCTAGCGGGGATCTGCACTTCCTATCATACAGTGCCTCGAACGGTGCCATCTAGATACTGGCCTGGAAACTGTTGTTGTACGAGAATTCCACAGGTGCAAGTGATCTTCCCACGAACCACCAAAGTCAAGTGTACATGACCGTAACATGTCTTCAAGAGTCTGGATCGTGCGCTCCGTCTGGCCATCTGTCTGCGGGTGATATACAGAACTGAACTGGAGATGAGTTTCTAAACTCTCTTGCAAGCTACGCCAAAAGTGCGACGTAAATCTTGAATCTCGGTCCGAGGTGATACTGACTGGCACACCGTGCAACCTGACAATCTGCCTGAGGTACATCTCCGCTAGCTGAGCCGTTGACTGACCAACTCTGAACGGAAGGAAGTGGGCTACCTTCGTCAGTCGATCAATAATAACCCAGATAGCATCTCTACCAGCTGGGGATCTAGATAATCCAGTCACGAAATCCATGGTCACATGCTCCCACTTCCATTCTGGAATCGGTAAGGGCTGAAGAAGTCCAGCCGGTCTCTGATATTCGGCTTTAACTTGTTGGCAAACCAAACACCGAGAGACAAACCGAGCTATCTCCCGCTTCATGCCATTCCACCAAAAGTGCTGACGAATATCACGGTACATCTTTGTGCCACCGGGATGAATGGAATACTGTGAACTGTGGGCCTCTGCCATGATCTCCTGTCTGATATCTCCACTGGGTACACAAAGACGATTATCATGTCGAAGTGTACCATCCTCATGAATGCATAACTCTGGTCTTCGTCCTGCCTCACACTCTGCTCTGAGTCGCTGAAGCTTGGAATCTGCTGACTGCGCCATCCGGATCCTCTCGACTATAGTGGACTGAACTTGCATACTAGCCATCAAGGCCATACTGGAAGGGAAAACAACTTCAATACCTATCTTCTGAAGATCTACTAACAGCTCTGGTTGCGCTGTTAGGAAATAAACTTCGGCTCTCCTGCTCAATGCATCTGCAACGACGTTGGCCTTCCCAGGATGATACTGCAAGTTGACATCATAATCTACAAGTAGCTCTAGCCATCTTCTCTAACGTATGTTAAGATCCTTCTGGTGAAAACATACTTCAGGCTCTTGTGATCGGTAAAAATTTCCATCCTATCTCCGTACAAATAGTGTCTCCACAACTTAAGTGCAAATACTACTGCTGCCAGCTCCAAGTCATGGGTTGGGTAACTTCTCTCATGATCACGAATTTGTCGTGATGCATAAGCTATTACCTTCCCATGTGGCATCAGAACACATCCTAGGCCTCGACCGAAAGCATCACAGTACACTGAGAATCCTCCGGTTCCATCGGAAAGCGTGAGAATGGGAGCCGTCATCAAACCTCGCTTCAACTTCTTGAATGAATCCTGACATTCTGCTGTCCAAGCAAACTGCACCTCTTTGCGGTTCAACTGGGTCAATGGTGCTGAAATTCGAGCAAAATCTGAAACAAACCGCCGGTAGTAGCCGGCCAATCCAAAAAAACTACGAACTTCTGCAACGGTGTTAGGTACTGGCCATGACTCAATAGCCACAGTCTTCTGGGGATCCACTTCTACTCCTCCTCTGGTGATGATGTGATCCAAGTACGAAATGCGATCGAGCCAGAACTCGCATTTACTGAACTTGGCATACAACTGGTGCTCCCTAAGAATCTGAAGAACCACACGGAGATGCTGCTCATGCTCCGTCTCACTCTTGCTATAGACCAAGATGTCATCCAAGAACACAATCAAAAACTGATCCAAGTAGGGCATGAAGATGCGATTCATGAGGTCCATGAATACTGTCGGCACATTGGTCGCTCCAAAAGGCATAACAAGGAACTCCCAATGCCCATATCTCGATCTAAAAGCTGTCTTCGGGATATCCTGCTCTCTGACTCTGATCTGATGATATCCTGAGCGTAAGTCGATCTTCGAGAATACTGCTGCCCCTTTGAGCTGATCGAACAAGTCATCTATCCTCGGAAGAGGATATCTGTTCTTGATTGTCTCTGAGTTCAAGGTACGATAATCAATACATAACCTGGACGTACCATCCTTCTTTTTCACAAGAAGCATCGGGGCTCCCCAAGGCGATCCACTAGCACGAATGAATCCCTTAGCTCGAAGTTTTTCAATCATCTTGTACAAGATCTCCAACTCTGATGGCGCCATCCTGTAGACTCTCTCTGACACTGGGGCTGTCCCGGGAATCAAGTCTATGGTGAACTCGATCTCCCGCTCTGGCGGCATACCTGGAAGCTCTTCTGGGAAAACATTTGGAAACTCATCCACTATCCTGGGTAACTGAACCGCTGCTACTGCCATCCGCAATATCGGAGGAGAAAACTCAACCTCGCCTCGAGAGAAGGAATATTCTGGCTCACCTGGAATGCTAAAAACAACCCTACCAATATGGCAGTCTATTCTAGCATACTGGTTCCTCAACCAATCCATCCCTAAGACCACATCATAATCGGCCATCGAGAATTCTATCAATCTAGCGGGAAACTCTCTACCGCTAACTACGATCCGACATGAGGAAAACACTCTATCTACTCCCACAAGTCCGTTACCAGTAAGTATATTAAGCCTTACTGATAATGACTCGGGCTCCAATCATATCTGTGTCGTGAATCATGCAGACATAAATGAATGCGATGCACCAGAATCAAATAAAGCTGAAGCTGGAAAATAGTTGACGAGAATAGTACCTACCACTACCTCTCCTGGTGCCAATCCTTCCTTTGCGGTCATCACCATAGCATGACCGTGCCCTCGGGGTGCTGGTCCCCTCTGCTGAAATCCTTACTGCCTATTCTGACTCTGGGCCTGGGCTTGAACATACTGCTGGGGGTTCTGCTGCTGGAATACCTGGGACTGAGGTTGCAAGGGCCTCGGCAAAGAATACTGCTGCTGCTGCTGGACTGGAACTGGTCCTCTCACCGAAGAGCTAGAAAGGTTGGACAATGATGAACCACCCCTATTCGGGCAGGACCCAACCCTATGGTCCGGTGCTCCACAAGCCAGACACAATCCCTGTGCCCTGCGACACTCTGCCACTACATGGCCTGGCTTCCCACAATGAGAACATCCTACTGCGAAAGACTGCTTCTACTTCTGCTGCTGAGGATACGTCGGGGTGGAATGCTGAACCGACGTTACTGAGGCCGCTCGCCTCGGAGCTCCAATAGTCAAAGCCCTGGCTGCCGGGACTGGTACATAAGACTGATTCATCTGGCCGTGGGATCTCTTCCGACCTCCGGCCCTATCCACAATCCTCTGGGAGGTATACTCATGCCTCCTAGCTGCTCTCAAGACTGCATCAAAAGTCTGATGCTCAAACTGCTCAACTGCCAACAAGATCTCCAGGTGAAGCCCCTGCTGAAATCGCTGGGCTCTATCATACTCGGTTGCCACCGAAGTGGGAGCAAACCGACTGAGTTTGGAAAACTCGGCCGCATATCCGTCGACCGTCCTGCCTCCTTGCTTCAGATTGGTAAACCTCGTCTGCAGATCATACCGAGCCACGGCATCGAAATACTTGGTCTGGAATCTCTCTCTGAATACTGCCCAAGCAATAGGTGCTGCTAATCCAACGGCCTACGCTGCCCACCAGCTGCGGGCAAGATCTAACAACTGCAGGCGTACAACGACCACCTTCTCATTCTCTGGGGTCTTGGCTGCTTCTAGAATCACCTCTGTGTCCTGAAGCCATGCATCTGCTGCGATAGCATCTTCACTACCGTCGAAGAATGGATGGTTCAAGCGCTTGAAGCTGTTGGCCGCGCTGTTACCCTGATGACCACCCCGGGTCAAAGCATCCGTCACTGCCTGGTGCAAGGCATCTCCACGCCGGTCTTGGGAAGCTATCAAGGTACTGACGAGTCCTACCAAAGTGCCATCATCATGTTCTACAGGTTGAACTGGCTGGACTGGTGGCTCTTCGCCAGAAGGCACGACCCTGGAGGCTACTCCGGAATGCTGGGCTTGATCTCCAGGTTGCTGCTGGTCCACGGGAGGTGCTCCGTCTTGCTGGTCGGTAGGACCACGAACAATGCCGCTGAAGAAGACGACATAGAAAACAATAATGAAGGACCAGGACAGATCAACGATACAAGCACATGATCAGGACAAGAATCCAGGGATTCAGCAGATACGAGCAGAGATCAAGGACGAATACTGATTGAGACATTTATTCGGTAAACCCTCACATATCTTGATTTACAAGACCTGTATGGGCCACCACTTAAACCATGTCACATCCCAGAACCAGAATACTGGAGAGCGGGGGCAGACATAGCCAGCTACGTATATGAAATGGAATCCATCTCGCTTCACGGTCACGGCTGTCTAGATACATGAGGGTTTATCTACAAGCCAACAGTCTATTAAGGTCATGAACAAGCCTAGTGTCTCAATCACAAGTAAGTAAGTAAAAGGTTACAAGAAGTATGATCATTAAATATACAATAGTAAGGCGTCCCAAATATTACATATTCAGCTGATCATGAAGCTAGTCGTTACAAAATATTAGGACTAGCAAGAGTTTAGTCATACATGATCAACCCTAGGATCTGTCAATCATGTCACAGCCCGTAGGCAGACAGTAAGTAAAGTGCAATCGAGCTAAACAGGTGCTCGTCGGCTAAACGCCTCAAAAGAATATTTTTACAATAGAGTGAGAGAGCCAAAAATAACCCACTCGTTGCCAGGGTTCCGTCTAGTGGCCACCATCTGGCTGGAAGGTCGGTAGATCCTCTGGAGCTGCTCCAAAATTTGGCCACACAAAACCAGCTGGATCAGACCCCAGAAAGAGCAAGTGCTACAAACGTGTCACGACCAGCACCCACTGTGTGGGCACGAGAACGTAACTACGCCCAGCCTATGCCGCAGTATCGACGGTAGAACGCTGTCCTAGGTCAATCATCTAACAATATAAAGGTACCTGTACAGTGTATACACTCCGAATGGAGGTGACGTAGAAATATACAGTCTCAATCATATCTAAAGCAGAATGAAAGATAGGAAGATAGATAGATAAATACTAGAATGAAGGAAAAACCACATAAATACAACCAGAGAGTCTAAGTGTCTACTGACATAACAAATCAGAACATCCAGTTCAATACAAGACTCTAGTGCTGAACTAAAAGAATATAGACAATTTGGATCTCAAATGACAGAAAATAGTAAACCTAGAATAGGGAACCTCAGTCTCTAAGCTAGTGGATCAGGCTGGAAATCTGGGTCACACATGGCATCTACAGCTGCCCCATAGTAGGTGTCTATGCAGGCCTCCTCCTCATCTTCTATAATATTTTCAACAGGTCCAGTCAGGACGGAAGCGAGCACAAAACATCTCACGCTGTTCATAACGAGTTAGGAAATATATCGCATGCAATAGAGTAAAGTACATGAAACGCTGAAAGAAGAAGATATATGAAAAACAGTAGAGATTTGATAACAGGAAATATCTAAATATGATAAGTAAGACTGTAAGGAACATGTGATTTTAGAGCACAATATGGTTATATAAACGGGTTAGGTTATACAATAAAATGGGACTCCTTTGTACGTGGGTGTACGATGGACATATACAATTTTTTATACAATACGATTGATCACATAACCATTTCTACTCCCCCTCCCCAATCAATACACAATGATCCAATTCAGTTACGTTACCTTATACAATGGCTTGTACGATGGCTTGTACAATGTCTTGTACAATGGCTTGTACAATAGCTCAATGTGATACTGAGAGTACAATATGCACAATGAGTGTACAATCATAAGGGTATTCAATAAATACAATATGTAAGTGAAACATAAATCATAATATGTACTTAGTGAATACAAGGAGATAACATCTCAGAAGAAGATCCATATAGTACCAATCCGTGATAAAGAACGTGTCAGCATCAGGTACAGTAATCTAGAACAAGAATGTAAATCCATACAAGTACGAAACGGTCAGAGAATGTACTCGTCTCGTATCTGAATGTCTGAAATAAATGTACTGTCCGAGATGAGGTACCTGACTCCTAGTTAGAGCAACACAAGTCAAGATGTATACAAAAGATGATAAATGTAATCTATAATGCATCTGCATGCTGTCTAGGTCGAACTAGGCCAAAGTCAACTCTTGGTCAACTCTGGTCAACTACACTAGTCAAACTAGGTCAACTAGGTCAAGCCCTAGCCCAAACAAGTCTAATAAGTCTCACTAGGCCTAACCGAGCCTAGTCTAGCAATCACACACCAATCACAAGGCTATACCAGCCAAACACAAGCACATATCAAGGCACATCCTATTCATGCATATTCAACATTATATGTATATATACATCTGGAGATAGAGAGATAAAGAGCTAGCAATGTGTAGAGGCTATGTGGTTAGTGTGTGTGTACATGAAGGTGTATAGCAAGAATGGTTCAACACTAGCTAACTATTCATGGCATCTACTGTATATTCCTACACCTATATACATTCACATATAATGCATACATATATGCATAGATATATAGAGAGAGGGCTAAGGGGGAGATATGGGTAAGTGTAACATGTGTGTGAGAGAGTACATGAAACCAGTGAGTGTGAGAACTGTCCTGATGACAGGAACTGAACAATGAAACATAAATCAATTCCAGATTTTGAAGGGAAACACAAACACTATAATACCTATTACCTATAAGCAATTAATCACATAGGAAAAAATAGGATACATATAGAGAGGCTGTGTGTTAGCTTACTGGCTGTACAGGAAAAAGGAAAAGGGCAAAATTCAATAAGTGTGTATTAGAGTGTGAGCGTGATGTGAGAACATGAAAGTTGTGTGTGATACAGTGTAGTGAAGGGGCTGTGTGTGATGATGCAAATCTCAGATTTTGCTACATATCAAATATTCTCAGATTTGTGTATCCAAAGCTAATGCAAAGTTCAGTCCACCTAACTGCACAGGAATAGGAACCCAAACTAGGTCCTAAAACTGAGTTCAATTCAGTCTCAAACACTACTAGAAATCTCAGGGTTTTCCAACCCAAACTACAACCAAACAAGTCCCTATTTGACATATCAGTAGGATTCCTATAGGAGTACATGTTAGGATTTAAAGTCGTGTAATTATCAGTGAAAAAATGGTTTAAAAAATGGTGTCAAGTTCATACAAAACCTGAAATTTGCAAACAGATTTCCAGATTCCAGTTTTCTTCCTCAAGCCCAATTTGATTTAATAGTTCACCAAATCCACACAAATTTGATACACACATAGGTCACATATAAGGGAACATGTTTAGGATCTAAAACCCAGTATTAATCATCATTTCAAAGGCTAAGTCATCAGACAAATTCAAAATCGAAACTGGAAAATGTTGACAGAACAAATAGGTATCAGTTAAATGGGTATTAAAGAAATCATGTACAAAAGTTAACTAAAATGAACTAATATTGGTTGGTAAATGAAAAACCCCATGTGCACAAGCCCCACAAATCACTTCGTGTCACCCAAGGCCGGACACGGCGTGTCCAATGCAAAGAAACTCTAAAACAGACACACAGTGCACTGTTCAGTGCACTGTCTCGTGCACACGTGCACTTGTGTCGTGTGCACGACACAGGGCACTAATGTGTCTCGTGGTCAACCACATAGGTAGCCCACCTATAGGGCTACCTCATAGGCCAACTGGCCAGTGTCCAATCCGTGTCTGTGTTAGATACAAGTGCCTTATCAGTGAGGAAAATTCCAGTGCACAGTGCCAGTGCAATCCCCGTGCGCGATGAATAACTCCCCAACCAAAGCACGAGACCCGATGAAATTTAGGGAGCATGGTGACAGAACATGCCCCAACAATCCCACAAAATTTCGTGTCAAACAAAATCGTGTCGTGTCCTGTAGGAAGCCCGAGTGGCAGGGGATCCGCCAGGCCGCGCACGAGCGTGTCCAAAACGTGTGCACGCGTGTCCAAACGACACGACACATGCACGAATCAATCCCAGTGCACAAGAAATGGATAAACGACACCAAAACACAAATTCCCATTCAAAAATATTTCGAAAATAACACGAAAAGTTCCACAGTGGCATTCCATCAAACACCTAGGACAGTGTACTGATACGTGTCGAGTTTGGACACAAAAGGACACGAAAACTTAGGATTTCCTATTCCTACTGTTAGGTTAGGTCTAGGGCTCCCTAATGACGCAAAAATCTCAGGATTCCATGGTGAGAATAGGAAGTTACCTCAAAGTATCAAAACTCCCAAAAACTCTAAAGAGATGTGCTCCTCTTGATGGTGAAACTCCTCCAAATTGATTTGAATTTGAGAATAAATTGTAGCAATAGCAAGAATACTCAGATTAAAACCTATTGCAATTTGTTTGGATTAAAAAGGAGGAGAAATAGATTTTCTAAGGATTTTTGAAATAGGGAAAATACCTCTTTCTAAACTTACTCCTTCCTAAAGAGGCTAGCCCTAAATTCTAAGAGATTATTTATAAGGGGGGAATCCCTAGGAGGGTTAAGTTGGCTGGACAAAATTGTTAGGGTTAGGGTTTGGGCACTTGACTAATGGGCTTTGGGCTTAGTCATGAATCAATGACTTAAAAATCACAAGCCATGACTTGTGGTCAAAATCCTTCCATTCAAACTCAAAATTCCTATTTGGTTTCCCTAACTAGAGTATGGTTAACTTAACTTAACCTAGGATCTCATATCTAGTCAAGTCCAACTTAACTAGGGTTAGGTCACAAAGTCAAAGCTAGTCAAAGTCAACCTAGTCAACCCTCCTTCAAACAATTCCAAAATAAATTCAAAAAAATTCCTAAAAATTCAAATAAATCCTAAAATGACCAAAATATCCTCTAGGCTAAAATGTACTAATCAAACATCCTAATCACATGGCTAGGCTCTAGGTCAACAGTCTCTAAGGCTACACTAGTCAAACACCAAAATCATAAGTATTGATTTAAATAGTTTAAAAATGATTAAAAATTACCAAAAATCATATTATTAATTAAATACCATAATTAAATAACTTAAAATATAAAATTTCAAAATTACCCTTATTTTAGAAAACTGGGTGTTACAAGTCTACCCACCTTAGAAAAATTTCGTCCTCGAAATTAAAATGGCAGTAGTCCTTCTAGGTCAAACACCCCACAATCAGAGTCTCAAATATACCGTCAGATAATCGTATGCGTCTGTCCAAAACCTTGATACTCAGAATCTCTGTCATGCCAATGAGCAAGGCTACGATAATCACAGAGTCCTCAACTATGGTACATACCTCTAGAACTATGGTATTTAAAATTTTTGTATTGTCGCGCGCTTGGCAGCAAAAACCTTAAATTCCCACACCCAAGAAATACTTCCATAGTCCGACTATATGTCCTCACTATGCCTGCTAGCATGACCCTAGAGTATTCTAAAATCTCATAATCGAGGCGACCTAGCCCATACGACTTATCTCAGAAGAAAATTAAATCATACAGAAACACCAGATCAAACTTATCAACAATGAAGAAACAGATAGGAATAGATGGAACTGAATTTCAAGATAGGAATTTCAGAATTGAATCAAAAGAACGGAACCTGCAACTAGATCTCCAACGGCCTGAGCAACATCGGCTGTCATGGCAAAAGCTCGTCCTGGCTGGCCTCCCCTGGCCTGCTGCTGATGCTGGAAAAACCTCTGCTGCTGAGTCTGTAATGGTGGTCCCCTCTGCTGCCCTGCCGGAGCCCTAGCTCCTGGTGCTACCTGAGCCAATGGTGTCGGGTTCTGGGGACACTCTCTACACTGATGCTCTGCTGACCCGCAAAGTAAACACATACCCAGTCTCTTCCTGCAATCGTTCCACCAATGGCCTGGCTTCTTACAGAAGTTGCACACGGTGTCCTGCTGATACTGCACCTATCCCTGACCCTAATACTGAACAGGCCTCTGCTGTAGCTGATGTATCTGAGCCCTCGGCTATTGGTAATGCTGCTGAAACTATTGCTGAACGTACGGCCTCTTGGCCGGTCCTCCGCTGCCGGTGCCTCCAACTGGGTCTCGCCCTCTCTTGAGCCTAAGCTCAAGATCATCCTCAGCCAGTAAAGCTCCTGTCAGAATCTCCTCGAATGTGGCATCCCTGTTGCCCTTGGTCAAGGACTTGACTTCCTTGACCAGACCCTTCCGGAACCTCTGGGCCTTCGCCGCCTCGCTCAAACCCTCCACGAATCTACTGAGGCGGCCGAACTCCCCAGCGTACTCCTCCACTGACAGGCTCCCCTGAACTAGGCTCTCAAACTGTGACTCTAAAGCTCTGAGCGCTGAATCTGGGAAGAATTTTTTCTTGAAGAAGCCCTTGACCTCCTCCCAAGTCTGTCCGGCTACCCCCACCCTGGGGTCCGACTGATACCAGGTGCGAGCAAGATCGCGCATCCGGCTAGCTACGGCCTCGATCTGAAGATCTGCTGGAATCCTGGCCAAGCGAAAGATCTCCTCTATATGCTCGATCCACTCATCGGCATATAGGATCCCTTCTGTCCCCAGAAAGTCTCTAGGGCTCATCTTCTGAAACTGCTCGATCCCCGGTGACTTTGGCTGCTGCACCACTGGTCGGGCTGCAACTGTCGAAATGACCAACTCTATGCCTCTGTCCTGTCGAGCCTGCTGTCGGTCCATGAACTGCTGGAAATACGCGAACATCTGAGATGCGTCCACGTTTCCTGTAGGCGGCGGCTGCTGGAACGATACCTCTGGAATGACTGGGTCCTACCTCCGAACTGGTGAAGGCATACCCTCAGCTGCTGCTGCTGCTGAAGTCCCAATATGAGCAGAGGTGGCAGGAGCTGTAGCCTCCCGACCCTGCTGTACGGGCTGAGAGGTAGCAGTCCCCTCTACAGTATCTCCATGAATGGCATGCTGTAATCGTATCTGCACCATCCTGAGGACAGATCAAACAAACAATTGCTGAGAATGAGTCGAAATAGCAAAGGAGGACAGTTATATTCAAGGAGAACAATATCAGCAAGAACTGAGATGGTATGAATTTGATATGAGTTTTTTCTAGTGTGATTGAGTACCTTCAAAATATCCTAATCCTATTGCAGGCTGTAGTGATACTCTAGTTCGAATACCACTATATAAACTTGACCTACATGGGCCACCACTAAAACGTGTCATGACCCGCACCCAATGTGTGGGCACAAGAACGTAACTACGCCCAGCCTACGCCGCAGTGTCGGCGGTAGAACGTTGTCCTAGGTCAATCATCTAACAATATAAAGGTACTTGTACAATGTATACACTCCGAATGGAGGTGACATAGCAATATACAGTCTCAATCACATCTAAAGCAGAATGAAAGATAGAAAAATAGATAGATAAATACTAGAATAAAGGAAAAACCACATAAATACAACCAGAGAGTCTAAGTGTCTATTGACATAACAAATCAGAACATCCAGCTCAATACAAGACTCTAGTGCTGAACTAAAAGAATATAGACAATTTAGATCTCAAATGACAGAAAATAGGAAACCTAGACTAGGGAACCTCAGTCTCTAAGCTAGTGGATCAGGCTGGAAATCTGGGTCACACATGGCATCTACAGCTGTCCCATAGTAGGTGTCTATGCAGGCCTCCTCCTCATCCTCTGTAATATTTTCAACAGGTCCAGTCAGGACGGAAGCGAGCACAAAACATCTCACGCAGTTCATAACGAGTTAGGAAATATAAAGCATGCAATAGAGTAAAGTACATGAAACGCTGAAAGAAGAAGATATATGAAAAACAGTAGAGATTTGATAACAGGAAATATCTAAATATGATAAGTAAGACTGTAAGGAACATGTGATTTTAGAGCACAATATGGTTATGTAAACGGGTTAGGTTATACAATAAAATGGGACTCCTTTGTACGTGGGTGTACAATGGACATATATAATTTCTTATACAATACGATTGATCACATAACCATTTCTACTCCCCCTCCCCAATCAATACACAAGGATCCAATTCAGTTACGTTACCTTATATAATGGCTTGTACAATGGCTTGTACAATGTCTTGTACAATGGCTTGTACAATGGCTCAATGTGATACTGAGAGTACAATATGCACAAAGAGTGTACAATCATAAGGGTATTCAATAAATACAATATGTAAGTAAAACGCACATCATAATATGTACTTAGTGAATACAAGGAGATAACATCTCAGAAGAAGATCCATATTGTACCAATCCGTGATAAAGATCGTGTCAGCATCAGGTACAGTAATCTAGAGCAAGAATATAAATCCATACAAGTATGAAACGGTCAGAGAATGTACTCGTCTCGTATCTGAATGTCTGAAATAAATGTACTGTCCGAGATGAGGTACCTGACTCCTAGTTAGAGCAACACAAGTCAAGATGTATACAGGAGATGATAAATGTAATCTATAATGCATCTGCATGCTGTCTAGGTCGAACTAGGCCAAAGTCAACTCTTGGTCAACTCTGGTCAACTACACTAGTCAAACTAGGTCAACTAGGTCAAGCCTTAGCCCAAACAAGACTAATAAGTCTCACTAGGCCTAACCGAGCCTAGTCTAGCAATCACACACCAATCACAAGGCTATACCAGTCAAACACAAGCACATATTAAGGCACATCCTATTCATGCATATTCAACATTATATGTATATATTCATCTGGAGATAGAGAGATAAAGAGCTAGCAATGTGTAGAGGCTATGTGGTTAGTGTGTGTGTACATGAAGGTGTATAGCAAGAATGGTTCAACACTAGCTAACTATTCATGGCATCTACTGTATATTCCTACACCTATATACATTCACATATAATGCATACATATATGCATAGATATATGGAGAGAGGGCTAAGGGGGAGATGTGGGTGAGTGTAACATGTGTGTGAGAGAGTACATGAAACCAGTGAGTGTGAGAACTGTCCTGATGACAGAAACTGAACAATGAAACATAAAACAATTCTAGATTTTGAAAGGAAACACAAACACTATAATACCTATTACCTATTAGCAATTAATCACATAGGAAAAAATAGGATACATACAGAGGGGCTGTGTGTTAGCTTACTGGCTGTACAGGAAAAAGGAAAAGGGCAAAAATCAATGAGTGTGTATTAGAGTGTGAGGGTGATGTGAGAACATGAAAGTTGTGTGTGATACAGTGTAGTGAAGGGGCTGTGTGTGATGATGCAAATCTCAGATTTTGCTACATATCAAATATTCTCAGATTTGTGTATCCAAAGCTAATGCAAAGTTCAGTCCACCTAACTGCACAGGAATAGGAACCCAAACTAGGTCCTAAAACTGAGTTCAATTCAGTTTCAAATACTACTAGAAATCTCAGGGTTTTCCAACCCAAACTACAACCAAACAAGTCCCAATTTGACATATCAGTAGGATTCCTATAGGAGTACATGTTAGGATTTAAAGTCGTGTAATTATCAGTGAAAAAATGGTTTAAAAAATGGTGTCAAGTTCATACAAAACCTGAAATTTGCAAACTGATTTCCAGATTCCAGTTTTCTTCCTCAAGCCCAATTTGATTTAATAGTTCACCAAATCCACACAAATTTGATACACACATAGGTCACATATAGGGAAACATGTTTAGGATCTAAAACCCAGTATTAATCATCATTTCAAAGGCTAAGTCATCAGACAAATTCAAAATCGAAACAGGAAAATGTTGACAGAACAAATAGGTATCAGTTAAATGGGTATTGAAGAAATCATGTACAAAAGTTAACTAAAATGAACTAATATTGGTTGGTAAATGAAAAACCCCATGTGTACAAGCCCCACAAATCACTTCGTGTCACCCAAGGCCGGACACGGCGCGTCCAATGCAATGAAACTCCAAAACAGACACACAGTGCACTGTTCAGTGCACTGTCTCGTGCACACGTGTACTTGTGTCGTGTGCACGACACAGGGCACTACTGTGTCTCGTGGTCAACCACATAGGTAGCCCACCTATAGGGCTACCTCATAGGCCAACTGGCCAGTGTCCAATCCGTGTCTGTGTTAGATACAAGTGCCGTATCAGTGAGGAAAATTCCAGTGCACAGTGCCAGTGCAATCCTCGTGCGCGATGAATAACTCCCCAACCAAAGCACGAGACCCGATGAAATTTGGGGAGCATGGTGACAGAACATGCCCCAACAATCCCACAAAATTTTGTGTCAAACAAAATCGTGTCGTGTCCTGTAGGAAGCCCGAGTGGCAGGGGATCCGCCAGGCCGCGCACGAGCGTGTCCAAAACGTGTGCACACGTGTCCAAATGATACGACACGTGCACGAATCAATCCCAGTGCACAAGAAATGGATAAACGACACCAAAACACAAATTCCCATTCAAAAATATTTCAAAAATAACACAAAAAGTTCCACAGTGGCATTCCATCAAACACCTAGGACAGTGCACTGATACGTGTCCAGTTTGGACACAAAAGGACACGAAAACTTAGGGTTTCCTATTCCTACTGTTAGGTTAGGTCTAGGGCTCCCTAATGATGTAAAAATCTCAGGATTCCATGGTGAGAATAGGAAGTTACCTCAAAGTATCAAAACCCCCAAAAACTCTAAAGAGATGTGCTCCTCTTGATGGTGAAACTCCTCCAAATTGATTTGAATCTGAGAATAAATTGTAACAACAGCAAGAATACTCAGATTAAACCCTATTGCAATTTGTTTGGATTAAAAAGGAGGAGAAATGGATTTTCTAGGGATTTTTGAAATAGGGAAAATACCTCTTTCTAAACTTGCTCCTTCCTAAAGAGGCTAGCCCTAAATTCTAAGAGATTATTTATAAGGGGGAATCCCTAGGAGGGTTAAGTTGGCTGGAAAAAATTGTTAGGGTTAGGGTTTGGGCACTTGACTAATGGGCTTTGGGCTTAGTCATAAATCAATGACTTAAAAATCACAAGCCATGACTTGTGGTCAAAATCCTTCCATTCAAACTCAAAATTCCTATTTGGTTTCCCTAACTAGAGTATGGTTAACTTAACTTAACCTAGGATCTCATATCTAGTCAAGTCCAACTTAACTAGGGTTAGGTCACAAAGTCAAAGCTAGTCAAAGTCAACCTAGTCAACCCTCCTTCAAACAATTCCAAAATAAATTCAAAAAAATTACTAAAAATTCAAATAAATCCTAAAATGACAAAAATATCCTCTAGGCTAAAATGTACTAATCAAACATCCTAATCACATGGCTAGGCTCTAGGTCAACAGTCTCTAAGGCTACACTAGTCAAACACCAAAATCATAAGTCATGATTTAAATAGTTTAAAAATGATTAAAAATTACCAAAAATCATATTATTAATATAATACCATAACTAAATAACTTAAAATATAAAATTTTAAAATTACCCTCATTTTAGAAAACTGGGTGTTACAAAAGGAAGCTTCACTTAGGAACTAAAACCAGCAATCAGCACAGATATAAATAAAGTAAGAACTGAAAATAAGGAAAATACATCAGGATGATATACGACGAGATAACCATGGAACTATTCAGATAACCAGGTTACAACCCGTAAACCAGACAAGGACCGGGGTTGTAACCTTTCGTCTGAACAGAACTTGGAATTCTCACCATTTATCGGTAAATAATACAAGCACTCTGGTCAGGCAGTAATCTGGGACAAGATCAGGGCAAGACTAGACAGGTTAGACGCCATCCAATCATTTCACGGCCAAGCAAGAACTACGGCTTGATACTTTAACTAACTAGGGTCGTCACAAGCCTAATTACTAACAAGATGCAGTGAGAATCTTCCACAGCCACAAGCCCTGCAGTCCATCCAGGTTGCCCGGGTTAAAAGAATTAGAGTTGAATTCAGGTGGGTACATTATCCAGGAAACGAATGTACCCTTAGGTAGCTTGAAGGGTGCAACACATGACAGTGTGCTGAAAATGTGCCCTACTCGACGGCAGGCTACAGATCCAAAGGCGTGCCCAGGTAACGGGATTGCCTGTAGCTGGGAGATCTCTTCATGACTAATGTATTAATCTAGTTATTAGCCTTAGCCCATTTCAATAGGTACTCCTGACCGTGGTACTCAGGAGTCCCCTCCTAGACATGATGTAAGATAGGACTGGATTATTTATACAAGCACAATCGCCCACGATGTCCAGGATTAATTATATAGGCCATGTCATGTCAGGTAGCCATCGCAACAGCTTATCAGATATATCATGTCAGGTTATCGTGTCAAGTGTTCTTGTCAGGAGTGCGCCACGACGGGTCACTATCAGGTCATGTCAGGTCTACTTGTCAAGAGTACACCACTACGGGTCACTATCGTGTCATGCTCAGGTATCTAATAAAATATTAATATTCAGGGCTATAAAAGAGCCATGCGGCTAAAGCATATGCGGTCAGGAAAGGTAAGACTCATGCGGCCCAATTAGAAGAGCGCATGCGGCCAGGGTCACTGGATCCCATGCGGCCAAGACAAGGGGCGCATGCGGCTGGAAGGGAACAAGGGCGCATGTGGCCAGGGGAACGAGGGCGCATGCGGCTGAGGATGTACATGGCCCCATGCGGCTGAGATCAATCGAATCCATACAGCGCAGGGTTCAAAACCCATGCGGTTGGAATCAATTGGATTCATGCGGCCCGATTAATTGAGTCCATGCGGCTCAATCAATCGAGTCTATACGGCGCAGGTAGGAGCGGAGCTTATGCGGAAGCGGGGTCACGCGCCTATGCGGCTGCGACTCAAGTGGGGGGGCTCATGCGGCTAAGATAATTTATGCGGCTCAGAAGAGTACAAGGGCGCATATGCGGCCAAGTGGGGAAAAGTGCATGCGGCTCAGAGAACACTTGTCGCATGAAATATTCATACGGTCAAGTCAAGTCCATGCGGCCAGGACTGTCGTATGAAGGCTCATACGGCTCGGAATCACTTGCCGCATAAAAATACGGTCAAGCCTAGCACTGTTCTTCTTCTCCAAGCTTCCGAGAAGAAGAACACCAAGAATCCATGCTTCCAAGCTCCATAAAACCTTCATCCGAAGGCCAAATTCGAACTTCCATAGGTCAAAATGGGGTAGAACGAGATTCTCTACAACATAGAATCCTCAAAACTCAGAAATAACAGGATTAAGTAGATCAAAATCCAAGAATTCCAAAAATAAAGTAAATATAGATCTACAAGAATCTAGCCATGGAAAGTAAAAATGCCAAGTTCTAAAGTTAGTTAAAATGCTGTAAGGAAGAGAATGAAGCAATAAAATTGGAGTTCCTCCATGAAGCAAGTTGCACTTGCCTAGACCTCTCTCTCCTCTCTCTGGTAGGAAAGGAGTAAATGAGGAAGAAGAAGATGATAAATGAAGAGAGAGAAAGGAGAAGGGTTAATAAATTGTAGTGGTGGTGGTAGGTAGGGGGTTCACCCCTTGGTTCATGATAAACCAAGAGCAATCCCAAACCGAACCAAGCCAACCCAAATCAAGAATAAACCAAGCCCAGAGAGGAAATTAAGCAAGAAAATCATGCAATACAAGAATAAATACGTACACGTATTCCAAAAATATGCAATACGAACCACAGGCATTACAAGTGTTCAGTGCAGCGTTGTTCCTGTCTTGCGAATCTATTTTCTGAAAGTAAGGAAAATCATTAGACGGTAGAAAGATTCAAACATGATGCATAAAGAGTACTTGAAGTCGAGTATTGGAGTCAATAACGTTGTTTCAACATATGGAGGATGGTCCTTAGATTCCTAATTCCGATTCCTAGTTATATGCCCGTAGTAATACAACTAATTGAAGTACTACAACGGTTTCATAGTCTTTATAAAAACGGACCTGCATGGGCCACCATAAAAATGTGCCACAACCCACATCTAATAATTGGGCAGGGATCGTGTGCACGTCCAGCCTACGACGCAGAGGCGACGATAGAAAGCTGTAGCAATATAATGAACAACCACAAAAAATAGTATGTACTCCCATTTGGGAGACAACAACACAATATAACAACTCAATTGGATGGAAAATAGAGAAAATATATACAACTAATCTTAAAATGAATGTATGAAATCCAGAGGTAAAATAAACTTCCAACTACAAGTCTAAAAATCAAATATCAATCTCCACTACAATGTCTCAAAGTATCTAAAAGCATCTAAGTGATAGAAACGAGGTCAGCTGCTGCAAACTCCTCCTGAAAAGTATAATCCGCCTCAGCGACATCTCCCAAATAAGGGCCATACTGCTCGGGGCATAAATCCTCGTAACAATTACCTAAAATTTTGGGATACCCAGTCAGGATAGAACGAGTACAATTCACTGCATACAGTTCCAATATATGAAAATGACTATAAAATAGAGGTTAACCATTATTTATATGTTTTAATAAAACAGGAAAAAGGCATAAAAAACAACAAAAAATCAACAGTAAAAGACTAAACGCAAGAATACCTTCCAAATATTTAAAGTACCTTTGACATGTGATCGGTTTGGGACACTAGATCGCGAGGTCTACAATGTCTACTTGCATGAAAATAAATAATGTCTACGAGGTCTACTTGCAGAAAATAAACAATGTCTACGAGGTCTAATTGCAGAAAATAAATAATGTCTACGAGATCTTCAATGTCTAAGGTCATATCACACATCCTTGGTACTTCCCATTCTCGACTCAACAAAATATGACAGCACATAAAAAGGAGACAAAAACCAATAAAGAATGACTAACAGAAAAATATAGTAATCATCAATATTGGAAACAAACAACAAATGTACTCGTCTAGTGTCCCGAGCTACTGGTACTGTTCAGAATCCAAATCGATGCCCAAGTAACCTATTTAAGGAGTTACACTGTTAAAGAATGAAAACAGATCAAGGCTACTCTATATACTTAGCTTTGGGTTTTAAAATTCAATCTATCTAAGTTGTTTTACTATTTGTATATCACAACTACCCACTTTGTTTGATAGACGGACCCTACATTCACCTGTCCTCATGCCTCTCTAACTCTTACACTCAGTACACTGGCTACAACATTTAGATACAGTGTCTTGGATTAAACCCTTTTTAATCTTCTTTATCTGATACCCCTTGAAACCATAAGTCTATGTTAACTCAGTCCTCGTACACGACCCATATGGATTCAGTTACCACTAATATATCTCAAGGCAAATGCAAGGATAGGATAACTCATTAAGTCTGATGCCTTCCTCTAACATAGGAAGTTGGAAAAATAATGTTTCACAAAAAGGGTAAAAGGTTTCATGATGATGTCAATAATCTTGAGAATATCCCTTTTTACCCACACAAATGTTTTGCATCAAGAGTACAAACGACTGGTACTTATCGACTAACGTCGAGTACCACTTGATTTCAAAAATAAATAACCATTGATAAGGATATGACCCGACTGATCTCAGACTCCAAGTGTAACTAATATTATTAACTGCTATAATAGATATGCTTGGTGCTTCTATTAGGAAAATTGATTGTTAATCGAAGACAACAAAGCAAGTTAACGCATCAAGATGTAGATGACAACCTCTTGGCTCTAAACTGGATAATGTGGGTTGCTACACTAGATTGAGGTTCATCTGGTTATGGCAATACCATTGCATATGAAGTTAATGGATTACTAGTTATGAAATTAAGGCCTAATCGAGCGTCAGGTTGCTGCTAAGTATCAACATGATACTGAGTTGAGATTGGTACTAACATTTATCGGGTACTTGGGGTTTGCTCTGTTTATACATGTATCAATTTGATACTGCAACTCCGATAATGAAAATCAGATATCTGAGTCTACAGTAGGGATCCAGGTTAATCTGTAACATGAGGAGGTTCCGGACACATATCAATACTGATACCAAAATGCTAGAGGTGTCAGGTATGACTATCAAGTATCGATTTATCATACGGTAAGAACGGGTAGAAGAATTTTTCTCAGGTTATTCATGGTACAAAGGTGCACTCAAATATCGAATAACCATCTGGTCCTCGATATCCTATTATCCTCTGATATTTGAGGTGGATTTTAATTCCTCTGATACTAGGTTATCTCGAACAAGTGAAACATGTTACTGCATTGGGTAGCCGCTGATACTTGTCGAGTATCAACTGATACTCCTCGAGTATCATCTGATATTTTAGCAGAGTATGATATCAAATACGATACCGAGATGCCAACCATCTGTTACTGAGATTGGTTTGATTAAACAAATCATAAACTCACATATGCATCTCATTCTGAACATAGTTGGAACTCGCCCCCATTGACAGTATCAATTGATCCACCCTCGGATTTGTGTACCCTTGAACAGGTACAAGAAGTTGTCCATTTGCAATGGTTTAAACATAATTTATTCTAATCGAACTATACATGGAATGCACTCCTAATTCTTTCCCAACTTTGGGTCATAAACTTGGGTTGTGCCATAATTGTAGTACAACCGATTCAAGTCATTAATTAGGAGAAATATGATTTCTTCGACTCTATAGGTTACTGCTCTGCCCTCTACCCTGTTATTCCTATTATCCGACACAGATATCCACATTTACTAGCAAAACTCAACCAAGTGGTGCCATATTAATAGGGAAAGGGTCAAGACCTTACTTCCAAGAGGAGCTTCTCGTAGGTTGAAGATGAACAACAGACTCGAGATGAGAATCCCCATGGCTCACAAGAGTAGTATTTCCCTTTAGGGTTCTTAGGAAGATTAGAAATTACATCCCTCTCTTTATATATCTAAAGCCAAGATATGAACGATGAGGGGATCTAGATAGAGGGGAATCGGATTTATAATCTGTGTTGGCGTGATCTTAATCAATTCAAACAGGATGTTTGAATCAGGCTCGGTTTAGAGATTATACCCATATATTTGAATGCAGTTGGGATTTAAATCCCAATATTAATTACTTAAGTCCCTGCCATTTAGTACCCATACAAAATCACTCCTTTTGAGGTTATATGTAATAGACTTCAACATTGAATCAACAATTGTGAATGTTGAAAAATAATTGGTAAAATTTGGTCAAGGGGTTTACATCCGTGCATAACCTTGCTCCCAAATAAATGACTCAAACTTTTTGTACTACTGCCTTAAAGCCTGCTTCAGACCATACAGACTCTTCCTTAACCAACAGACTAATTCTGACATACGCTTCTTATAAATCCCTCTGGTTGCTCCATGTATAACTCCTCCTCTAAATTACCGTGGAGGAATGTCATCTTCATGTCCATCTGCTCAACCTCCATGTTGGGACAAGCTGCTAACGCTAGCATTACTCGAGTAGATAGAAACTTAACGACAGGCAAAAATATCTCATTGAAATCCATACCCTTTTGCTGACTGCTGTCACGACTCGCACCCAGTATGAGGGTACGAGCACATAATAGTGCCCAGCCTACGTCACAGTGTCGGCGGTAGAATGTTGTTCTAGGTCATGAACTATAACTAACTAACATAAAATACTCTCCATAAGGAGGCCAACACAGAGGTACAACTCAATCACAATCTTGAGATAGAAATGGCACGATGAAATAGATAAGAGAATTCTTAACTGAGGTACAACATAAATGAAATAACAAGTCTCAACATCTCTAAAATATACAACTCTGAAAATAAGGATAACAGCTAAATATGGAAAAGAGACAATCTAGACTATCTAGACTATGCAAGGGTATCATCCTCAGTAGCTGCCTGAAACTCCCTAGGGGTCCAGGTCGCGAGTGTCATCTAGGCAAGCTCCAAAGTAAGGGGTGCAGGGTTCTTCATCATCCTCTGTACAATTTTCAACAGGTCCAGTCAGGACGGGAGCGAGCACAATACATCTCACCCAGATCATAACAAGTTAGAAAATATAGACATCCAAGAGAGTACGATACATGAAACTGAAAGAAAGTACATGATGTAAACATAGAGGGAACTGTAATAGAAATATCTACTATAAGTAGAGAGCTACCAGTGACTAGTGATTTAGAGTACAAAATCGACATGTGAAGGCTGGATTTGTACATGACTATACTAAAGAGGCGCACATGGCTATACTATTTTGGAATTGTTCACATGACTATTTATACTCCCCCATACCCCAATCAATACACAAGGATCCAAACAAGTTATGTTACGTACATAGTTTTTACATGAAGCACAAAAATGGGTGCACATGAAGTATACATGAGAGCTCATACATGAGTGCTCATGAAGTTCACATGGGGGCCCATAAATAGGTCCACATGAAATTCACATGAAGGCTCATAAATGAGTGCACATGCAATATAGGTTATACATGAGATACATGGGAAACATGACCGATTCATGAGAGCAAATAAGAGTACACGAGCGAGCACGAATGAGCATGATGCACATGAGAAACATGAATAAAATGAGAGCGAGGAATACACGATGTACATGAAACACGTGACACAATGTATCCGATGCTCCCTAGGGGGATAACATCTCAATGTAGGGATCCATATAGTACCAATCCGTGATAATATCGTGACAGCATCAAATAAGGTAAACTAGAGCAGGAATATAATTTTAAGCAAGTTATGAAATGATCAGAGAATGTACTTGCCTGGTATCTGAATGTCTAAAGTAAATGTACTGTCCGAGATGAGGTACTTGACTCCTAGTTAGAGCAACACAAGTCAAGATGTATACAGGGGATGATAAATGTAAACTACTATGCATCTGCATGCTGTCTAGGTCAAACTAGACCAAAATCAACTCTCGGTCAACTCTAGTCAACTAGACTGGTCAAACTAGGTCAAGCCTATGCCAAACAAGTCTAATAAGTCTCACTAGGCCTAACCAAGCCTAGGCTAGCACTATACATCAATCCCAAGGCTATACAAGCCAACTACACATGTATATTGGCATTTAAACCACACACAAAAGCAATGAGCCATAGGCTATGCCACCTAGGCCATGAGCCATATTCACATATTATAGGTCACACACATTTCTACCATATATCTATATACACATTATATATATGTCAATAGGCAATATCTATATTACCAAATTATCATATTAAGTTATATATTACATATATATATATATATATATATATATATATATATATATATATATATATATATAAATATATATATATATATATAGAAATAAATATATATATATATATATAGAAGTTTTGGGAAAAAATCATGCACATGCATGTGTGTATGTGTGTAGAGTGTGTGTGTGAACAATGTGTCAACTTCAGATTAGTATGAGTGTCTAAACATGTGTGTGGGGGGGGGGGCTTAATATCTCAGGTTTTGTGTGTGGTCATGAACCAATGTGGTTCTCAGACTTTAGATAGGAATGTGTCAATAGAGAATATGTGTACAATTCAGTGAAATGTGGAAAGTGTCAATAGAAAACAGTTTACAGTTTAGGGAATAGGGTCAATGCTTGTGTGTGTAAACATGTGTGAGGGAGTGTAAATGTGTATGACAGTTTAGTAGAGAGTGTCATATGAACAAGGTGTACAGAGGGTATGTAAATCTCAGTTTTCAGTCCCATGGTTCAAACAGTGTGTATAGATGTGAATATAAAACTCAGATTTTGTAATGTAACCAAGGTTTCAGTTAGATATAGGAATGTAAACCATAATTTTAGTTTTCCAGGAATAGTGTAAATAGGATACATGTGACAGGAATTTAGATTTATGTGTGCAAACTCAGATTTTGCACTAAATCAAGTTTCGATTTCAGGTGTAATTCAGTTTACATAACAAACTAAAGCTAACAAACAGTTCTCAGTGAAGAACTGAGAAGGCAACACAAGCAACTATACATCAACAAAACCTAAGCCAATGCTTGTGTGTCTAGAGGTATCAACCTAGGCTAGTACTCAGGTTTATATGGCAAAATGACAGTTAATAACAGTCCACTGACAGCTAGTTTAGGTAGGAAAAAGTTAAGTTAATGTGTATACATGAATGTGTAATAGAAAAAATCAGTAGGGTGTCAATGTATCTCAAAAATTTGTGAAATGTGAGTGTATAATGAAAATATCATCAATATATGTGTAGCATAGGGTCTCATCTACTTGCAAATGTGGGTTCTCAAAACAGTGTACCAGTGTATGTCTACAGATTTCAGAAACAGGGACATGTGTGGATGATTGTAGGTGAAATGGAGGAACAGGGGATAGGTAACAGTGGGTACAACTCAGGAATTAGACATGAATGTAGATGACAGTCCAATAATGAATTGAACATTGTTCTCAGGTTTTTAGAATGTTTCTTAGAAAATACATAGCATTCCCAACCCAATCGAAATTCCTCAACTTGTGTTAACATCAACCCAGTTCAAGAATCCACCTTAACTGCAAACTAATACATGTGGGAGGGTGAATTAATCTAGTGATTAAAACATTACAAAATAGTTTAAATTAGAAATCAAATTCAGAAAATTCGAAAAAGTGCGCTGTGTCTCAGTGAGAATGGGAATTTGAATTTTGAAACCTAAAAACATGATAATAACGCAAAGCAAAGGTTGGTAACTAATCCCCCACACGTGCACGTGTCTCACGAGGGTCTGTGTCCAGCCAAGTGGACACAAATTTGTCCAAACAATAAAACACACACACAGACACGGACTGTGCACTGACAGTGTCGTGCACGCGTGCACGTGTGTCTAGTGCATGACACAGGCCACGGGGTGACACGTGGCCGTGCACACGTACACGCCTAGGGTAGAGGTACGTGTCCACGTGCCTGAAATGTGTCCACGTGGTGTCATATCATAGTTGTAGCTGCGTGTCAGTAGCATTTTCACGCGCGTGTGTGCTTGTGGTCGAGACAGTGCGGTCGGGATTTCTTCCAAACCGCTCGACGAAATCCTCCCAAATTTTGTGTGTGTCGTGTCAGTGATTGGTCGTACGACTCCATAAATTTTTGTGGTGTCACGTGTCGTGTCGTGTCCTGTGTCGAGCCCGTACAGCAGGGGACTGCACGGGCGCAGTGTTGTGTCCCGTGCATGCGTGTGTGTCCAATTTTGGACACGAAAAGTGACAGGAACATGCTCTGTAAGACACGAAATAATTAGACACATATAAAACAATATTTCCATTCAAATAGTTTTCAAAAACAACATAAAAATTTCCTTTGTGGTATTTCAACAAACACACGAATACAATCATTGATACGTGTCCGATACGGACACGTAAAGGACACGAAACCTAGCAAAACCTATTCCTACAGAGAGATGACACCTAGGGCTTCCTATCCATGCAAAGAAATCAAAATTTGTTGGAGGGAATAGGGATTTACCTATATGTTGAAATTCTAATAAAAAGCTCCAAAAAGGGGGTTTCCCCTTGCTTGCTAATCTCCTCCAAATTGCTCTCCAACTGGGATTGGCCTACATGAACAGTAAGAGGAAGCTAACTAGAACCTAATGCAAGAAGTTTGGTTGAAAAATGATGAGAAATGGAGAAGTTATGATTGAATGAAGTTGGAGCTCACCTTGTTCTTGAGAAATGGAAAAAATGAATAAAGGAGGCAAGGGTTTTTGGGAGGGATTAAATAGGGGAAAATCCCAAGGATGGCTACCCTAAAATCTAGGGCTAGGGTTGATCCAAGGGTTCTCCATCAATCCAAGCAAATCAATGGCTAGATGAAACCTAGGTAGCCTATCACTAGTCTCAACTAAACAATATGACTAATGACTAGCCAAATCACAAATCATGACTAGCCATGACGAACCATAAGCAATACCAAATCTAACTTAGTCTAACCATGACTAACTAGGACTAATCTTGGTTAAGTCAAATCTAGGTTAGGCTAAACACAACACAAGGCAATCAATTAAATGATATTAAAATCACACCATCCCATTAATTATATTAAATTCCAAATAAATATATATTAAATTCAATTCATTCAAAATAACCAAAATACCCTCAAACTAAAATAATGAAGTACCATAATCACATGGCTAGGCTCTAGGGTAGACAGTCTCTACGGTTTCACTAACAAAACACCAAAATCACAAGTCATAATTTTTAAATAGTTTTAAAATGATTAAAAATCACTAAAAATCATATTATTAATTAAATATCATAATTAAATAAATTAAAATACAAAATTTTAAAATTACCCTTATTTTAGAAACTGGGTGTTACATGTCTACCCACCTTAAAAAAATTTCGTCCTCGAAATTAAAATGGTAGTAGTCCTTCTAGGTCAAACACCCTACAATCAAAGTCTCAAACATACCGTTAGATAATCATATGCGTCTGTCCAAAATCGTGATAGGCAGAATCTTCGTCATGCTAGTGAGCAAGGCTACGATAATCACAGAGTCCTCGACTAAGGCACATACCTCAAGAATCATGGTATTTAAAATTTTTGCATTGCCGTATGCTTGGCAGCGAAAACCTTAAAATCCCACACACGAGAAATACGTCCTAAATCTGACTATATGTCCTCACTATGCCAGCTAACACGACTATCGAAGATTCTAGATTCCATAACTGGGTGACCTAGCCTATATGATTCATCTCAGAAGAAAATAAAACATAATTACAAGAACAACAGGACAAAGTTGATAAATCAAGAAAGAACAGAGGGAATCGAATTTTTAACACAGTTATAAGAGGCAATTGGGAGAATGGAATCAAAAGAACGGAACCTGCAACTAGATCTCCAACGGCCTGATCATCCTCGACTGTCCTGGCGAAAGCTCGCTCCTGCTGGCCTTCCCTGGCCTACTGCTGTTGCTGCATGTACCTCTGCGGCTGAGTCGGTAAGGGTAGTCTCTTCCATTGGCCTACCGGAGCCCTAGCTCCTACTCCCTGAACTGTCCATCTAGTAAACTTGGGACACTCTCTTAACGGGTGATATGATGCTCCACAAAGTAGGCACTTGACTATCCACATTCGACATTCGCTCCTATCGTGTCCTGGTTCGCTACAGGAAGGGCAACTGGTAATCTGCTGCTGTCTAGGAGTCTGCTGCATCTTAAACGGTGGTCCCCTCGGCTGCTCTGTCGGAGCCCTAGCTCCTGCTCCTGGTGTTGCTCCCTGAACTACTCTGCCTATGCTCTGGGAACACTCCCTCAGCTGGTGGTCCGCTGCTCCACCCCTTTGGTGCTGTGCTACAGGTGGCCTAGCTCCCTCAAAAGGAGCTGTATTGGGACAATCTATCTTCTGGTGGGCACATGACCAACAGAAATAGCAAACAATCAACCTCTTCCTGCACTCACCCCATCGATGCCCCGACTTCTTACAGTAGGGACAACTGATTGTCTCATGCCTGGGTGCCTGATACTGTCTGGGTTGCTGCTGTCCTTGCAGATGGCCCTGATCCAGGAACTGCTACTGAACAGGCCTCTGTTGATACTGATGCTGAATCTTTACGTGAGGCCTCTTAGCTTGACCTTTACTGCTGTTGACTCCATGAATGTCATGTTCCCTCTTGAACAACTGTTGCCGCTAAGTTTCTACTATCTGCGGAAAGAAGGAGAATAACCGGGCCACGTCTTTTGGTCCTGATGGCGACTGCTGCTGGAGAACGTTCGGGACGACAGGAGAAATTCTCAGAGTAGGAAGAGATGTACTTCCATAAGCTGCAGATATCCCAGCCTGAGCCGGCATAACATGAACTGCAGTCTCGGGGCCCTACTGATCAGAACGAGGAGTGGTAGACCCATCAGTGGTATCTTCCTGATCGAGACGATGAGATCGTGTCTCCATAACCATCCTGAAGATAGATCAAACACGAAATCGTTACTGAGATAGAAATGATAATTCAAGGGAGGACAGTTATTCAAGGAAGTATCAGGAATTTAGATGGCAGGAATCCAGTTAAGAGTTTTTCCTAATGTGATTGAGTACCTCAGTAAAATCCTAATCCTACTGCAGGCTGTAGTGATATTCTAGTTCGAATACCACTACACAAACTCGACCAACATGGGCCACCACTAAAAATGTATCACGACCCGCACCCACTGTGAGGGTACGAGTACGTAACAGCGTCCAGCCTACGCCGTAGTGTCGGCGGTAGAAAGCTATTCTAGGCCATGAACTATAACTAACTAACATGAAATACTCTCCATAAGGAGGCCAACACAGAGGTACAACTCAATCACAATCTAGAGATAGAATATGGCACGATGAAATAGATAAGAGAATCCTCAACTAAGGTACAACAAAAATAAAATAACAAGTCTCAACATCTCTAAAATATACAACTCTGAAAATAAGGATAACAACTAAACATAAAAAAGAGACAATCTAGACTATCTAGACTATGCAAGGGTATCATCCTCAGCAGCTGCCTGAACCTCCCCAGGGGTCCAGGTCGCGAGTGTCATCTAGGCAAGCTCCAAAGTAAGGGGTACAGGGTTCCTCATCATCCTCTGTAAAAAATTTAATAGGTCAAGTCAGGACGGGAGCGAGCACAATACATCTCATACAGATCATAATAGGTTAGAAAATATAGACATCCAAGAGAGTACGATACATGAAACTAAAAGAAAGTACATGATATAAACAGAGAGAGAACTGTAATAGAAATATCTACTATAAGTAGAGAGCTACCAGTGACTAGTGATTTAGAGTACAATGTCGACATGTGAACGGCTGGATTTGCACATGACTATACTAAAGAGGCGCACATGGCAATACTACTTTGGAATTGTTCACATGACTATTTATACTCCCTTATACCCCAATAAATACACACGGATCCAAACAAGTTATGTTACGTACATGGTTTTCACATGAAGCCCATAAATGGGTGCACATGAAGTATACATGAGAGCTCATACATGAGTGCACATGAAGTTCACATGGGGGGCCCATAAATGGGTGCACATGAAATTCACATGAAGGCTCATAAATGAGTGCACATACAATATAGGTTATACATGAGATACATGGGAAACATGACCGATTCATGAGAGACATGAGAGTACATGAGCGAGCATGAACGAGCATGATGCACATGACAAACATGAATAAAATAAGAGCGAGGAATACACGATGTACATGAAACACGTAACACAATGTATCCGAGGCTCCCGAGGGGGATAACATCTCAATGTAGGGATCCATATTGTACCAATCCATGATAATATCGTGACAGCATCAAATAAGGTAAACTAGAGCAGAAATATAATTCTAAGCAAGTTATGAAATGATCAGAGAATGTACTCGCCTGGTATCTGAATGTCTAAAGTAAATATATTGTCCGAGATGAGGTACCTGACTCCTAGTTAGAGCAACACAAGTCAAGATGTCTATAGGGGATGATAAATGTAATCTACTATGCATATGCATGCTGTCTAGGTCAAACTAGACCAAAGTCAACTCTCGGTCAACTCTAGTCAACTAGACTGGTCAAACTAGGTCAAGCCTAAGCCAAACAAGTCTAATAAGTCTCACTAGGCCTAACCAAGCCTAGGCTAGCACTCTACATCAATCCCAAGGCTATACAATCCAACTGCACACATATACTGGCATTCAAACCACACACACAAGCAATGAGCCATAGGCAATGCCACCTAGGCCATGAGCCATATTCACATATTATAGGTCACACACACATTTGTACCATATATCTATATACATATTATATATATGTCAATAGGCAATATCTATATTACCACATTATCACATTAAGTTATATATATATATAAATATATATATATTTATATATATATATATATATATATATATATATATATATTTATATATATATATATATATATATATATATATATATATACATGTAGAAGTTTGGGGAAAAAATGATGCACATGCATGTGTGTATGTGTGTAGAGTGTGTGTGTGAACAATGTGTCAACTTCAGATTAGTATGAGTGTCTAAACATGTGCGTGTGTGTGGGCTTAAGATCTCAGGTTTTGTGTGTGGTCATGAACCAATGTGGTTCTCAGACTTTAGATAGGAATGTGTCAATAGAGAGTGTGTGTACAATTCAGTGAAATATGGACAGTGTCAATAGAAAACAGTTTACAGTTTAGGGAATAGGGTCAATGCTTGTGCGTGTAAACATGTGTGAGGGAGTGTAAATGTGTATGACAGTTTAGTAGAGAGTGTCATATGAACAAGGTGTACAGAGGGTATGTAAATCTCAGTTTTTAGTCCCATGTTTCAAACATTGTGTATAGATGTGAATATAAAACTCAGATTTTGCAATGTAACCAAGGTTTCAGTTTTCAGTTAGATATATGAATGTAAACCATAATTTCAGTTTTCCAGGAATAGTGTAAATAGGATACATGTGACAGGAATTTAGATTTGTGTGTGCAAACTCAGATTTTACAATGAATCAAGTTTCTATTTCAGGTGTAATTCAGTTTACATAACAAACTAAAGCTAACAAACAGTTCTCAGTGAAGAACTGAGAAGGCAACACAAGTCAACTATACATCAACAAAACCCAAGCCAATGCTTGTGTGTCTAGAGGTATAAACCTAGGCTAGTTTTCAGGTTTACATGGCAAAATGACACTTAATAACAGTCCACTGACAGCTAGTTTAGGTAGGGAAAAGTGTAAGTTAATGTGTATATATGAATGTGTAATAGAAAAAATCAGTAGGGTGTCAATGTGTCTCAAAAATTAGTGAAATGTGAGTGTATAATGAAAATATCATCAATGTGTGTGTAGCATAGGGTCTCATCTACTTGCAAATGTGGGTTCTCAAAACAGTGTACCAGTGTTTGTCTACAGATTTCAGGAACAGGGACATGTGTGGATGACAATGGATGAAATGGATGAATAGGGGATAGGTAACAGTGGGTATAACTCAAGAATTAGACAAGAATGTAGATGACAGTTCAATAATGAATTGAACATTGTTTTCAGGTTTTTAGAATATTTCTTAGAAAATACATAGCAGTCCCAACCCAATCGAAATTCCCAAACTTGTGATAACATCAACCCAGTTCATGAATCCACCTTAACTGCAAACTAATACATGTAGGAGGGTAAATTAATCTAGTGATTAAAACATTACAAAATAGTTTAAATTAGAAATCAAATTCAGAAAATTCGAAACAGTGCGCTGTGTGTCAGTGAGAATGGGAATTTGAATTTTGAAACCTAAAAACATGATAATAACCCAAAGTAAAGGTTGGTAACAAATCCCCCACACGTGCACGTGTCTCACGCAGGTCTGTGTCCAACCAAGTGGACACAAATGTATCCAAACAATAAAACACACACAGACACGGACTGTGCACTGACAGTGTCGTGCACGCGTGCACGTGTGTCCAGTGCACGACACAGGCCACGTGGTAACACGTGGCCGTGCACACGTGTACGCCTAGGGTAGAGGTACGTGTCCACATGCCTGAAACGTGTCCACGTGGTGTCGTGTCCTAGTTGTTGCCGCGTGTCAGTGGCATTTTCACGCGCGTGTGTACGTGTGGTCGAGACAGTGCGGTCGGGATTTCTCCCAAACCGCTCGTCGAAATCCTTCCAAATTTTGTGTGTGTCGTGTCAGTGATTGCCCGCACGACTCCACAAATTTTGTTGGTGTCACGTGCCGTGTCGTGTCGTGTGTCGAGCCCGTACAGCAGGGGACTACACGAGCGCAGTGTTGTCTCCCGTGCGTGCATGTGTGTCCAATTTTGGACACAAAAAGTGTCAGAAATATGCTCAGTAAGACACGAAATAATTAGACACATATAAAACAATATTGCCATTCAAATAGTTTTCAAAAATAACATAACAATTTCCTTTGTGGCATTTCAACAAACACACAAATACAATCATTGATACGTGTCCGATACGGACACGTAAAGGACACGAAACCTAGTAAGACCTATTCCTACAGAGAGAGGACACCTAGGGCTTCCTATCCATGTAAAGAAATCAAAATTTGGTGGAGGGAATAGGGATTTACCTATATGTTAAAATTCTAATAAAAAGCTCCAAAAAGGGAGTTTCTCCTTGCTAGCTAATCTCTTCCAAATTGCTCTCCAACTGGGATTGGCCTCCATGAACAGTAAGAGGAAGCTAATTAGAACCTAATGCAAGAAGTTTGGTTGAAAAGGATGAGAAATGGAGAAGTTATGATTGAATGAAGTTGGAGCTCACCTTGATCTTGAGAAATGGGAAAAATGAATAAAGGAGGCAAGGGTTTTTGGGAGGGATTAAATAGGGGAAAATAATAAGGATGGCTGCCCTAAAATCTAGGGCTAGGGTTGATCCAAGGGTTCTCCATCAAACCAAGCAAATCAATGGCTAGATGAAACCTAGGTAGCCTATCACTTGTCTCAACTAAATAATATGACTAATGACTAGCCAAATCACAAATCATGACTAGCCATGACGAACCATGACCAATCCCAAATCTAACTTAGTCTAGCCATGACTAACTAGGACTAATCTTGGTTAAGTCAAATCTAGGTTAGGCTAAACACAACACAAGGCAATCAATTAAATGATATTAAAATCACACCATACCATTAATTATATTAAATTCCAAATAAATATATATTAAATTCAATTTATTCAAAATGACCAAAATACCCTCAAGCTAAAATAATGAAGTACCCTAATCACATGGCTAGGCTCTAGGGTAGACAGTCTCTACGGTTTCACTAGCAAAACACCAAAATCACAGGTCATGATTTTAAAATAGTTTTAAAATGATTAAAAATCATTAAAAATTATATTATTAATGAAATATCATAATTAGATAAACTAAAACATAAAATTTCAAAATTACCATCATTTTAGAAACTGGGTGTTACAACTGTAGCCTTTAACTACCAGCCTTGCTTTGTATCGAGGGTGAGTAGCATCATTTGTCTGATTCACTCTAAATACCCATTGATTCTTTAAAACTTTTTTGCCATTTGAAAATTGCACCTGCTCATAAGTAGAGTTGGCCTGTAAGGAACTCATCTTCTCCTGCATAGCATGCATCCACTCCTGCATGTGTTCGTCATCCATAGCCTCTATAAAACTTTTAGGCTCTCCTCCATCAAGCAGTAGCACAAACTCATCTGATGAGTATCTAGTATATAGTTGGTGATCTCTGTTGCTCCTCTTTAATGGAACCTCGGATGTTGGTTGTGTGCCGACAACCTCATTTTCTTCAGAAACTACCTTCTCGGCATGCTCGTCCTCCTAAGGGTTATCCTGAACACCATCAGCAGGCTGATGATCAAGTTTGAAAGCATCTTCATGTAATTCCCTGTCCAGCTCAATTCAACAGGTGAATCAACGAATGCACGATGTTTAAACTTGGCTATGCAGCGACTCACTCGAAGTTCCACTCAGTCAAGGCAACTCCTTGTTCAGGTGGGTGGCTTTAGTGAACTCTTCTCTATATTGCCTTTACAACTAATGAATGGATGTTTTCATATGCACTGATAGGTATGTAATAAAAGTGACGAATCTATATAGTTGAGCGAATGTTCTCGTTCTATATCAGATATGTACATAACAAAGAAATAATGAGGTTGATGCCTATATAGCACTTTATATTGGGTTTACAAAATTGGCACCTGGTCTATTGATCCCACGACTTGGGTAAACTAGAAGATTTCTATACTGTCACATAGTCTATCTACTTGCTGTCAAAGTCTATATGTTTATACAGTCTTAATGCTAGTTATAACGTACATGTTCCCATGGTTTTAAGGCTTATCATATAAAGTATGAATTGGTTGGTGGTGCTCCACGGATCATGATTAGTTCAAGTTAAGCAGGAGGGCTATCAAATAGTCGTTCCTGAGTTTGAGTCATAAATGTTTGAAAACACGAAAAGTTATCGTGACCGTTTATCCTTAAGGCAGTCCCTTACTTGGGAGATACATAGAGATAAAAATACTGAGAAAAGTAATGATTGTATAGGATGGTAAGTTGAGTCGAGTCGTGTATGGTCATGGGATAAATTGTGCATAAGGGCCCTGTTCCTCGGACGGCAACTTGGGCTATAGGACCGATCCGGCCTAGGAGAAAACATGATAGCTGTGCTGTATTGTACCATACAGGTGATTCGAGGACTTCAGTGGGGCTCGCTACTCGTGCTACATGGGTCTCGTCTACACCAAGCTATAAAGTTCACGGATAGGTTATCATACTAGTGACCTTTCATATAGATTGAGTCGGCATACTTGTGGAAATTCTTGTACATGCCGTTGGATTGAGTCGAAAAGTGAATGCATGTCACACAACATAGCTATCAAGCGTAAGGCTTCAGCAGCATGTGCTTCGACACAATATGGGATATTATGGTCTAGTAGTTTGACACAAAGTCTTTATAATATAAATGTATTTTTGAGTTTGAAACATGGAAGGCCGAAAGTTAAATATAAGTAAGTTTACACTATGTTGCAAGGTACGACCACGACATTGTTACTCAAATGGCCTTTATGGCACAACCACAACGTTGGGAACAAAGAAGTTTTATAGTTCTGAAGTGAAACTGATCGTAAAGCAAGATTAGAAAGACCACTAAAATTATAGTACATACTAACTAATTGAAGGAGTTGGTTTTGTATAGGTGGGCGAGAGGCCTCCTTACCAGTACATTCAATCTACTGATATCCCTACAATTTGTTTACAAGTCACAGATTACAACTCGGTCGATGCGGTACTCACTTGGATGCATCGAGGCATAGAGTTTATATGGCATTTAGTTTGTGTTAGAGTCTTTACTTATACGGGATATAATATATCGATATCGTATTTTTCAAATTGTAAGCCTATGAGCATGTTCTTTTATATCGAGAGATGAGAGAGAGCAGAGTGATTATATTCATAGAGAGAGGAAGTAGGCTTTGAGTGATTATAATCTTGGCCTTGTACCATTTGTAATTATGCTACAATATCAATAAAAGGATTTTAGTTTCTATACATTGTGTTATTTAACTTTTCTACTTGAAACTTCTGTACGATGACCCTGTCGTTAAGCCGCTCAGTCAACTATTTTGGTATTAGCCTTGTAAGTGCGTGTTGACCCAAACTGGATCAAAATCAACCTAATTTAGAGAATTAACAAAATGATAACTGATATGATCCAATACGACACATCAGGCTCAAGAAGGAACATCATCTACAACGTATCAAGTTTAAGACAGACGTCATCGACAAGCTATTACATTGTAAATGTACTTGTACTCAGTCTATAATTTTTCAATTTATTGAGTCCAAGAACATGTTCTTGAGTCGCACTGAGTCATCTCAACCCTAGACTTACTTTTCCAAGCTCCACCATACAAAACAAGACAATCCCTGAACCAAACCAAACCATTCTAGCCCACATAAACATTCTGACCCAAGGGAATGAGAATTCGTGCCGAACTCTGCCCTAGGTAGAATTCGGCCAAATACTGCCCCTAATTTTTAGGAAGCTAATTTTAGGAACACCATGATCCAAGCTGTCTAACGTTCAAATTTTTGAATATTTGGGACAGAATTCTGGCCGAATTCTGCCTCTCCAGATTAGTATAAATTGGGCTTGAATTCACTCATTTCAAATCATCTCTCTCTCAATCTTCTCAGCTCTATACATTCTAAGCCTTGCTCTTCCAATCTACTAGCCACAAAACTTCCTCAGCCCAAGGTGCTCAAGTGCGATTCAGCTAGAAGTTTTATGCAATAGTTGAAAAGAAGTCACTTGGACAATTCCAAGTTTCGCCTCTGCGAAGTTGTAAGAAGTTGGCATGCTCTTCTGAGTAAAGATACGTGTATGTATCCTATTTCACAAATAGTGGATTTTATTCCTGAGCGAGAGCTCTCTGGCCTGGACTAGTCATCCACGAAAGAAACCAGGTTAAATCACTTTGTTTGCGTATGCTCTTCTGATCTCTCTTAATTTTCGTATTACTACTCTAATTATATATTCTCTTGATAGTTGCTTTCTGGACTTGGTATAGAGTTGAATTTTTAATTGGTTATTATTGATACAAACTCTATTTACCCCCCTCTAGATTTGCCTACACGTTACTTCAATTGGTATCAGAGCAAGGTCTCTATTGTTAGGCTTAACATCCTTAGAGTAGATCCTTGTTATTTTTTCGATATCATCGTATTCCTCCTCCTCTGATAAAGATAGTTTTCCTTCTAGTAGCATAGACAATTATGTTTCTTCTCAATACAAAAAATGCTCTAAGTGGAAAGTCATGGCTAACCAATCCTTAGAGATTCTTGATGACTTTCATTCTATAAATGAAGAACTTTCAGAAAAGTTTATTCATTTAGAAGAATCTAATAAGGTTTTGACAAATGAAAACAATAATTTATTATCTAGACTTGATTCTCAAAACTCATCTTGTGTTTCTTTAAAGAGTTTGAACGAGGCTTTAATTTTGAAAATTAAATCTCTTTCCTCATCAATAGCATATCTTAAGAGGCAAACACATGAGCTAAATCATTTGCATGATTCTTCTATTGACTCTTGAAAGAAACAAAATGATGATTTTATTTCTAGAATTGCTTTATTTGAAAAAGAGAATTATGTTTTAAATTCTAAATTTGATTCTCTTACTTGCTTGCATAATGATTTGCTTTTAAAACATGATATTCTTAAGACCAAGTCCATGCATACTCACTCTAGAGATATTCATCATTCTAGTATGTCACATGTTCATAATCATGCTCATTCCGATACATGTGCACATACTAGTATTAGGTGCTTCTATTGCTCTCGTATTTGACACATGAGTGTAACTTGTCCTATTTGTAGGAGATTCTCTACCAATGCTAGAGTAAATAGTATATGGGTCCCTAAAGCTAACAAATGTGGATCCAAGTTTATTTGGATACCAAAGTTTTCGCCTAATATTGTAGGTGGAGCTACTTGTATCGAAACATAGCACCGAAGAGTGTGTTGGTGGTTGCAAAGCTCAAAGGTCATCTTCCAAGCAATTGTACCAACACAAGTGTGGCCACTAGAGCCACTTTGGTAACATGCTAAACGATTTTCTTTAAATGGTTAATATTTGTAGAATCTAACTTGTTTCTCTTGATGTCTTGCTACTAGCTCACATTGATATCCTTTAGTTACTTATTATATAAATCAATGTGAGACATAATACTAGCATGCTTAGTTAATTTTCTTATTTTTTTATCGAACATGACTAGTTACTTATCTTAAATGATTAGTTCACACTTTGTAGTTTATCACTCATTTCTATTAGTGTGACACATTTATATATGCATGCTCGTTATTCCTAATCTTTATTTATAAAGCATGCATATCACTCTAGTCCATAGGACCTTGGTTTTGATTTGAGTTAATTTTAACTCCCTATTTTTAAAAGTTTTAAGATAGTTACTTCTTGCCAATTTGTATTTAGTATGTCATATTTAACTTAATCGGTATTTGTGAATATATGTGTTTAGCACAAGCTTCTTATATACTTCCATTTTAACCTTGTGCATATATAATTTATTCATTATTGATTTTCAGGTTTTATTTTGATTAAACCTCTTATGAATCAATTATATATTTACCTAACAAAGCCTATTTATATGTGTTTTGAATTTGTGATAGTTTTTAAAACATTCATTAAGGATACATGACTATATTCATTAAATCTCCATTTGCATGTAGATCATGTATGTCTTATATTGATGTATTTTTGTATAAATAATTGTATGTGGGCATATGAGTTAAGCTCCAGTTTTATATTGTTTTGAAAAATATTTAATTATACTGCTTTTTTCAAACTTGTGCTTATCCCATACTTTAGCTATTAATTCCTTGACTAAATTTGTGCATATCTTCTTGAATCAATTAGATTCTTCCTCAAAGTATTCTTTTGATGATATATTCTTGGTCTTTTTTTGGTTGACTTTATGGATATAAACCTTTTAATTGATTTTTGATCTTTTCATTTATGCCTAGTTGTGATATATATATATATTTTTATTTTTTATTATATATATATATATATATATATATATATATATATATATATATATATATATATATATATACTTTATTTTTGATCTTTTCATGTATGTATATATATTAATGATTCCCAAACTTTTGATATTTATTTGTTTACTTCTTTAAGTTTGGATGTTGAGAGAAAATGTTTATTAGTATCTTGCTCATGACTATTTATGGAAGATCTTTTAAGGATCACATGATTTTGTATTTTACCTTGCTTGTTAATTTTACCTCCTTAATTAGTGCACACTTTCTAGTCTATTTCTTTATATTTCACTATTTGTACTATAAAATTTTTAAAAAATTGTCTCTTACTATCATTAGCTCTTAATTAGCTTTATTGATGTTAGTGATCTTTCTTTGCTCATTTCTTGGACATATGTTTCTTCTGAACTATTGTTGTCCAATGACGTTTTTGCAGCACATAAAAATACGTGTAATTGATACACCATATTTCTTACGTCTCTAGCTACTATGGGTTGATTTTTGCGTTGAGATTTTCCATTTCTAGAGAATACACTTTCATAATGGCTATAATTTTGCATTCTCTAGATCAATCTATTATTTCATTATCTTAGGCTAATCTCAATACTTGGCAAAGAGATTTGTTCTATTATGTTGTCATGAACATCTCTTTTGTCCTTTACTTGATGAGGGTCTAATTCATTTACTTGCTATCTTATACTCTTATTCTTGCTTAATAAAGAGTATATAAATTATTTTGATCATTCAAAATGTATTACCCTTATTGTGAACTCTATGCTTAAGCATGTATCTTTAGTGTTAGTGACTTAAGATTTAATGAGCACATTTATCTTGTTAATGGCCTACCTCATTAATCTTAATTAGTTATGTAGCTTACTTATTTGCTACGTATTGTTAAGCTACATAATTTTTGTTCACTTTCACTCATCTAGCTGTCTTCTTAAATTTCAATCTATATGTGTGTAGAAGCATGGAAAAGAATAAAGAAAGATCCATGCGGCCAAAAGATCCCCATGCGGCTCAGAGAGCTCATGCGGCTCAGGGATCCATGCGGCTCAAGCGTCTATGCGGCTCAAATAGTTTCATGCGGCCTAGAGAGGGGCCACAAGGCCTTCAATAGCTCTTCCCTTTGTCTTTTTACTGCATTTAATGCCTCGACGGCTGGCAACTCTGACAAATGATAGCTCTGACGTGCAATAATAACTCTGTCATAATGGCAGACTCCTAGGGAAACGAGGGAAATCTCTGACATAATCCATCAAACCCCAAAGACCTTTATGCGGCATTGACACGTGGACAGTCGCATGTGGCTCAGACAGAGGCTACCCCATGTGGCTCAGGCAGAGGCTACCCCATGTGGCTCAGGCAGAGGCTACCCCATGCGGCTCACGAGGACTATCTTCATGCTGTTCACTGAGAAGCCACCCATCATGCGGTCGCCTACGCTCATGCGGCTCAGATCATCACCATGCGGTTCAAATGTTCAGGGGCCACTCCCAAGCAGTCTTGACACGTGGCCAGCCTTATGCGGCTCAGTAGAGAGCAATCCTCATGCGGCTCAGGTTTCCTAAGTGGCTCTCGGTTAAGACACGTGGCATGATAGTGGGACACGTGGCATCAAATCGATCAAGATTCATCAACAAATCCCAACAAAGTATTGGGATCAAATCAGATCATTTGCAATCAAGCAAATTAAAGACGTAACGGGAGATCCGAGCTTGGCATAACAAATCATGAGGATTTATGTTAATCATCATTAATTATCCACAGAGATTTGATCCAATCCACATTAATTGCCTAGATTTGCTACAATCAGAATTAATAGCCCAGATTAATTGATCTCTAGCGGCCGACTTTTGAGAATGGGCAATCATTGCAAACCCTAATGATGCCCTCCCACTCTTATAAGTAGCAGGGTGCCATTCCCTTGCAAAATAGGAGAGAGGAGAGAGCTAGACAGAAACAGAGAGAACAGAGCACACCCCCCTCGGATCCAGAGAGTCAGAGAGAGAATATACAAAGATCGAAAGGAGAGAATTTCTTCATCAACGCCAAGAAGTTCTTCTACAGAGCCAAGGTTGCACCCGATCGTCCAAGGAGCAAGGCAGAGCTGTCGTTGCTTTCCCGAGCCTCTATCGTCACCCTCCAGAATCTAAAATAAACAATTGTACTTAGATTGTTGTACCTAGGTTTTCGTCCCTAGTCTTTCTTTGTACAAGCGTGTTTGTATTATGAGTCTAAGTTCAGTCCTCCTATATAAATTGTTCTGTACCTTTACAATCAATGGCAAACACGATGGCGACCCTGCTGGGGACAAACTTCTCCACGACTGAGGAGTTGGTGACGCAATCGGATGCAGCCAAACTTGGCTCCACGCAACAGAAGATGGTCGTCCGCTTCGACCAACAGGCGTTTGAAGAAATGCTCTTCGACGGAAGCGCTGGCCCGGTCCAGAAGCAAACCTGCACAAAGAAGACTCTCAGGGAGTGGAGGCCAAAATCATTTGCTCCTCCCCAGGCCCTGGACGGAGTACTCTCTGCTGTCCAAGATGGCAAAGGCAATTCTCATGCGGCCCCATGTCAAGCCATAGTAGACTCTGCTGTCCCCAAGTCCGGCAGAGGAAAGCACTACATTGCTGGACTTGCAGGGACAAAGAGTGATTCTATGTGCTCCAGGAAGAAGTCGAACACTCACGCGACCAAGACCGCCCGCCACATACATGATACTCACGCGGTTGAAACTGCCAGCCGTATGAAGAATATCCATGCGGCCAGAACTTCCAGCCGCATGGAGAAACCTCATGCGGCCGAGACTTCCAGCCGCACGAAGAAAGCCTATGCGTCCACAACTGCCAGCCGTATGAAGACTGTTGACTCCAGCCGCATACTGCCTGCTCCACGCAGCTCAGGCTCAGTCTTCGATCGCCTCTTATATGGTCCTGATCTCTCATGTGCTCAAGAAAATGTGTCTGACCCTCTACAGCATCATTTTGACTCTTCCTATTATACGCCTTCAGGCGCTCGAGTGAAGAAGTCAAGGGCAGCACGAGCTCGGCGAGCTCAGTCGGTTGTCCCAACCTCTGACCATCTGAGCGCTCAACATACAGTTATGCGGGCCTCTGATAGAAAGTTGTACAGAACCACTCGAGTCCAGCCCTTGGCGGCAAACAGACAGAATGGTTCCCACAAGTCTCCAAAAATCCAGGGAGCAAACATGGTCATTCCAGACCCGTCTGACTTGCGTGAGGTTATCCTCTGCAAACGCAAGGAAAGAGAAGAGGCCCCGGTATGCAAGAAGTCCTCCCACGGATATCACTGCACCCAAATCATCGTCAACTGCTGTTGCAACAATATGACAGCAAGAGAAGACCGACAACCTATTTTCCAAAGGTTGCAACGACCAAGCTCAGAGGATGAAGCGCCTCCTGTCGTCTCTTGCGACTCCACTCAGAAAATTTCCATCGATAGGAGAGGGAATAAGATAAACGTTTCCAGCCCGAAGATTTCAACCACTGTGACTAAGAAACTGTCATCTAAACGGTTGTCCACCACCGGAGTATTCCAATGTACCCGTTCGAAGACGAAATCTGATACAGTGGGTGATTCATCATCCACACCACTGAGGGTTACTGAAACAGGGGAAAGCACTCCTCAGAACATCCACAATAATTCGATGTTCCAAGGAGACGAGCCCAAAGAAACAACTCTCCTGTCAGATACGGCAGATCCCGACATCCCCGGGGACGTCCACGACTCTCAAGATGAAGCAAGCTCTGAAGTTGGGGGTACTATTCCTTCTGAGTTCGAACTAGAGGAGAACATTCCCACATATCCTGATGACTTCTCAGTACAGGGGTATGACTCGGAGGGCACGTCCTCCACCGTTCCTTCCATCTCCCCTCACGTAAAGACGATGTTCATGACGGACAGCAACCAAGGTGGTTCCAGTGATCATCAACGCATCGACACTCTGGAGGCCATACTGCATGTCTTGGTCAAATCTGTAGACGAGATAAAAGTGGCTCTTCCAACTCTGCAAGGAGAGACGCCTGGCCAAACAAGCACGGGTCCTACGGTCAATGCGGACTCGAAGTCAGCGGCACCGAACCCGGGTAACAATCCTCCTGAAATGACGGCTCCTACCGCGGTGGATGAGGCCAGGGAAGCAAGAAGAGAGGTCCAGGAGCTCCGAGCCTTGTTTCACGCTCGAGAAACCTCTCAAGACCTCAGAATACGGCAACCATATCCTGCAGCATGGAGGGATGTCCCCTTTCCACCAAGATATAAGCCGTTCAACATCAATCCTTATGATAGCAAGACCTCCGCAAGTCGGTACATCACTTACTTCAAGGTCACCACCGACCATCTGCCCCATGACGATGCCATCCTCACACGATTATTCATTGGGGCATTAGAAGGAGTCACCTTCGACTGGTATCATAACCTGCCCGACAACTGCATCCACTCCTTCGCCAGCTTCAGGCGCATGTTCTTGGAGGGATTCTACGAAGTAGGACAGGACATCACAATGTCCACCTCATGGACGTCGTCCAAGGAGAGAAAGAGCTGATGTAAAACCCACTTTTCCAAATAAGGGTAAATTTGAAATTTTACATTTTTAAATCAATAAAATATTTGATTTTAGTCATGATATAATTTTTGGTGATTTTTAGTTATTTTAAAACTATTTAATTGAGTGAAATATGAATTGGTATTTTGCTAGTGTAACATTAGTCATACATGACCTAGAAGACTAATCATGACCAATGAGACCTAATCATGTGTTTAGGATTTCAAATTTCTACTTTTAAGCCTTGGGGTATTTTAGTCATTTTGACACTTTTGTGAAATTGTGAATTATATTAATTAAATATGTGTTAGTTAAATTGTTGAGTCTTGACCTAGAAGTTAGCCTAATCTAGATTGTTAATCATGACCCTAGAGACTAAGTTAGAGGGTTTCATTAAGTAATTACATTAGTGAAATATCTAGATATTTGTTAAAAGATATTTTAGGCTAAAGGTTAAAAGGGCTACTTTAATTGTGAGCCATTGATTTGACTTAAAATTATTGGAGAAACCTTAGCCCCTCATCCTAAACCCTAACCCTAACTTAATGACAGCCAATACACATCCCCACCCCCTATAAATATATCCCATTAATTATTTGCACCATTTTTAATTCATTTTATTTGCCTCTTTTGTGTTCTTCCCTAAACTTCTCCCCAAATATCCACAACAACTCCAAATTGAGCCAAACTTCTTGCATTGGGATCCCCTACCATTGAGGGTGCTAAGGGGAGCTAGCTAGCAAGGTTGCACAAGCTTTTGGCATCATTATTTGAAGAGGACACCCCCTACCTTGGTTTTTATTGAGTTTTCACTCAATTGGTAACATGCCCTAAAACCTAGTAATATTGTGATTTTTCTTCATGAATGCATGCATCTAGGTACCAGGGATCTATAGGCTAAGTTTTGTAGGAATTAGATTGGGTTTGGTGTCCGTATCGGACACGTATCTAGGTTAATATTAAAGTGTTTGATGTATTGCCTCTGTGAACAAAATGTTTTTGTTTTCAAAAACTATTTGAACAATTTTCTAGCCCTATAGGTGTAGATCACAGAACCATAGCTCTGAGCACGAGACTGTGTCGTGTCCGTGTCTAAATTGGACACGAACATGCTGTACACAGCAGTATACTGTGTCTTGCTCACACGTATCTCGTACACATTGCACAGTGCACTTGGACACGAGATATTCGACACACACGATGGGGCAGACACTGACACGAGGCTCCCCAAGTTGTACGAGTCCTCGTGTCGTATCCGACACGTATTCGTGTGTGCACTGGATTTGCACTATGCGCGCACAGTGCGATTTCAGGCTCGGATACGGCTTGATAAGTCGGACATGGCGACATGTGGGTTCGATTCAGGGTACTAGGCCCCTAGCCCTACCCTAGACGAACCCACATGTGTGATCACGAGATCTAATTCGTGTCGTGTCGTGTCCTAGACTCTCTGGAATACGTGCACGATACTGCCTGTTTGCAGACTTGTGTTTTATGTATTTACCTGATTGGACACGTTTGTGTCGGGTTCCTGGACACGAAGTGTAGGGTATGACACTGACACACACTATTTATTGTTTACCAACCCTTATATTGGGTTTTTACAATGTGTTAATATGAGAATTTGGGTTATCCCAATTATTCACTGATACTCTTTTAGTTCTTCAGTTTTCAGAATTCAAATGATTTTCAATTGTTAATTCAATGTTAATTATGATGTTAAAACATGATTAACATGTCTGATTCATGAGTTTAAATAGATAGGTTCATATGTATGCGTGTTTGGGTTGCTATGAAATCGAATTGGGTTCTCTGACTGAATGTTTAACTGTTTAAATTATGAATTACCTATGGTTAAAGTACTGAGATTGTTTCAATTGAAATCTGAGATTTCCCATTGCTGAATCTGAGATTGGTTAAATACCTGAGTTTTAACCAATGATTTAAACTGAGTTAACTATCAACTGAGATTGAAATACAAATGTTAAGAATAGGTTTGAGTTCTAGTTTTGGATTTCAAATGAGTGGTTGAATTCTGTTTTTATGTGAAATGAAATCTGAGAATGTGTTTAGAAACTGAGAACTTAGATGTTAAGAAATACCTGAGATTTGTATTTAGCAAACCTAAAATTTATAGTATGTAAAAACTGAGACTTCCCATAAACATAATTACACATGAGACACATATCCATTTCACTGATTTTTCCCAATTGAATTAGCCACTATTTTTCTTTTGATACAACACTGTTTTTGCCTTACATTTCACCATGAACACTAAATTCCTGAAAACTGAAACCTTAACCATAGAACTGACATGGTATTTTTCCTATTGACTTGAACTCTAAGTCCTACACTACATGATGCTGTCACTGCCTTCCAGGCTTCACACACACAGCCCCCTCATGTATGGTTCACTCACCTTCACCTAGACACATTGTCTCCCACATCATTATCTTGACACTAGTACTCTTTGGTACACTGTTTTCCCTTTCCCTCTCTACATCTATATATATATATGCATATATAATCAACTTGTATATACATATCTAGTATGACTTGTAGTGTTAGGTTTTATAGATGTGAGCATCTAAATATATGCAATATGAGGCAATATATATGTATGAATGCATATGTGTTTTAATGTAATTCACAAACATGTAAGAATGAAGGTAAATGACTGATGTAATGTAATGCAAGGTATATAGGAAAGCATGAATGTATGAATAAGTATGTATGTATATAATTATGTATATATGATATAGGCAAATGTGTGTTAATAATGGCTTGTGATGATGTATGGTGCTTAGGCTAGACTTGATTAGGGATAAATAGACTAGTATAGACTTGTTAGACTAGAGTTAGACCTAGAATGGCTTGTTGGCCATAGTTGACCTAGTTTGACTTTTAAAGGTTGACCAAGAGTTGACTTGGGCCTAGATTGACCTAGAATCATGTAGAATGCATAATAGGATTTCATTATATCATTTCAGACTTGTTGTGACTTGTGTTGCTCTGATTAGGAGACAGACACCTCTTCTCAGGCAGTACATCCTCTTCGGACATTCAGTTATCAGGCGAGTACATTCTCTGATCGTTTCATACTTGTCATGATTTATATTCTAGCTCTAGATTACTTTTACTTGATGCTGTCACGTTATCATCACGGATTGGTACTATATGGATCTCTTCTTGGGATGTTATCCCCCTTAGCGGGCGCATCGTATACTTTATGATATGTGTTTCATGTACATCATGTATTCCTTGTTTCTGCGTTATTCATGTACACTCATGTTCTCTCATATTCTTTCATGTACGTTCATGTACTTTTATGTTCTTTCATGTACGCTCATGTTTCCTCATGTGTTTCCTGTGTAACCAAATCATCATGTACGTAACGTAACTAGACTGGATCCTTGTGTATTGATTGTGGGTAGGGGTGAGTATAAATGGTCATGTGATTTACCATCATGAACACTCTGTTACTTTTTATGTTCATCATGTACAACCTAAGCCAATTACATGCCATCTCGTACTCTAAATCACTAGTCACTTACAGTTCTTACTTATCATGTATATATTTCCAGTTATCAAATATCTCTTCTGTTTCATGTACATCTTCTTACAGTGTTTCATGTATCTTACTCTATTGCCTGCTTTATATTTCCTGCCTTGATATGAACTGCATGAGATGTACTGTGCTCGCTCCTGTCCTGACTGGACCTGTTGAAAATATTACAGAGGATGAGGATGAGGCCCTTTGTACCACCTATTACGGAGCAGGCTTAGACGACACCTGCGACCTGGCTCCTCTGGAGGACCCAGATGCAGTTCAGGATACTACTCCCATAGTCTAGGCTAGTCAGCTAGGCTTTATCTTTCTTTTCAGCATTGTTTTTGGCTTTCAGTTGTTGTTTTGAGGTATATATATTCTTTCATATTCTGTAGTTGAGACTTGTACTAGGAATGTTTGCTGAGATGTTATCTTAGACACTTGACTCTTCTGATTATCTGTACTTCATTTTGAGTTCTATGTCATATCGTACTTTTCTTCTTTAGTTGTGATTGAGTTTACATTCTGCTATGTCACCCCCATTCGGGGAGTATAAACTGTCTGGCATTATATATTGTTAGACGTTGTGACCTAGGACAGCGTTCTACCGCCGACACTGCGACGTAGGCTGGACGTACCCACCTCTCGTGCCCTTACTCTAGGGTGCGGGTCGTGACACGTTTTTAGTGGTGGCCCATGCAGGTCGAGTTTATGTAGTGGTATTCGAACTAGAGTATCACTACAGCCTGCAGTAGGAGTAGAATATTTTGAGATACTCAATCACCTTAGAAAAAGCTCTTAACTTGATTCTTGTTATCAAATTCTTGCTACTTGAATACTTTCTTTTGAAAATAAATTGTCCTCCCTTGATTTATCGCTTCTTTCTCAGCAATTGATATCCTTGTTTAATCTGTCTTCAGGATGGTGGAGACGCGGTTACAGCGTGCCATTCAGGGAGATACTGTAGAGGGGACTGCTACCTCTCAGCCAGTTCGGCAGGGTCGGGAGGCTACAGCTCCTGCCACCTCTGCTCATATTGGGACTTCAGCAGCAGCTGAGGGTATGCCTCCACGAGATCGGAGGCAGGACCCAGTCACTCCAGAGATGTCATTCCGGCAGCCGCCGCCTACAGGACACGTGGACGCGGCACAGATGTTTGCCTACTTTCAGAAGTTCATGAACCAGCAGCAGGTCCGACAAGACAGGGGCATGGAGTTGGCCATTACGACAGCAGCAGCTCGACCAACAGTCCAGCAGCCGAAGACACCTGGGATCGAGCAGTTCCAGAAGATGAGCCCCAGAGACTTCCTGGGGATGGAGGGGATTATATATGCTGACGAGTGGATCGAGCATATAGAGGAGATCTTCCGCCTGGCCCGGATACCAGCAGATCTCCAGATAGAGGCTGCAGCTAGTCGGATGCGAGATCTTGCTCGCACCTGGTATCAGTCGGACCCCAGGGTGGGGGTACCAGGGCAGACTTGGGAGCAGTTCAGGGGCTTTTTCAAGCAGAAGTTCTTCCCAGATTCAGCAGTCAGAGCCTTGGAGACGCAGTTTGAGAGCTTGGTCCAGGGGAGCCTCTCAGTAGAGGAGTATACGAGAGAATTTGGCCGTCTCGGCAGGTTTGTTGAGGGATTGAGCGAGACGGCGAAGGCCCAGAGGTTCCGGAAGGGTCTGGTCAGGGAGGTCAAGTCATTGACCAAGGGCAACAGGGATGCCACATTCGAGGAGATTCTGACAGGAGCCTTATTGGCAGAGGATGATCTTGAGCTTAGGCTCAAGAGGGGGCGAGACCCAGTTAAGGGCAGCAGTAGCGGAGGCCAGGCCAAGAGGCCTCACGTTCAGCACCAGCAGCCGAGGCAGTTCCAGTCGCAACCGTTCCAGCAGAGGCAGCAGTAGCAGCAGAGACAGCAGCAGGCTCCTAGACAGCAGCATGTTATTTCTTGCCCTTTCTATAAGAAACCAGGGCACGATTGGGGTGAGTACCGGATGAGGCTAGGCAAGTGCCTACTCTGCGGATCATCAGATCATCAGTTGAGAGAGTGTCCCAAGTCTGCGGGACGGACAGCTCAAGGAGCAGGAGCCAGGGCTCCAGTAGGCCAGCAGCAGGCTAGAGGAGGCCAGCAGGGGCGAGCTTACGCCATGACGTTTGAGAATGCTCAGGCAGTAGGAGAGGCACTTGCAGGTTCTGTTCTTTTCGATTCCATTCCTACCTTGCCTCGTTGTTCCATCTTGAAATTCAATTCCATCTGTTCCTATCTTTCCTATTTGTTGATAAATTAGAATCTGTATGTTTTGTTGTTGATTTAACCTTTTATCGAATCATATGGGCTAGGTCGCCTCAATTATGGAATCTAGAGTCTCCTCTAGTTATATTAGTTGGTACGGCGAGGGCATAGTCTGTGTTGCAGACTCCATGGGTGCCGTAGCCTTACTTGCTAATATGGCAAGGAATTCTGATTTTCATGATTCTGGATAGACGCATATGATTATCTAATTATATTAAAATAATTTCAAAAACCTACTATTTCCATCTTTCGTTTCAGTCTTTCAAAATATATATATATATATATATATAAATAGATTGGTAAAATGTTTGATGCTATTCTAAGACTTAGAATTGATTAAGGGTGTTTAACCTAGGAGGAGTACGATCATCTTAATTTCGAGGACGAAATTCTTTTAAGGGGGATAGACTTGTAACACCCACTTTTCCAAATAAGGATAAATTTGAAATTTTGCATTTTTAAATCATTAAAATATTTGATTTTAGTCATGATATAATTTTTGGTGATTTTTAGTTATTTTAAAACTATTTAATTGAGTGAAATGTGAATTGGTATTTTGCTAGTGTAACATTAGTAATACATGACCTAGAAGACTAATCATGACCAATGAGACCTAATCATGTGTTTAGGATTTCAAATTTCTACTTTTAAGCCTAGGGGTATTTTAGTCATTTTGACACTTTTGTGAAATTGTGAATTATATTAATTAAATATGTGTTAGTTAAATTGTTGAGTCTTGACCTAGAAGTTAGCCTAATCTAGATTGTTAATCATGACCCAAGAGACTAAGTTAGAGGATTTCATTAAGTAATTATATTAGTGAAATATCTAGATATTTGTTAAAAGATATTTTAGGCTAAAGGTTAAAAGGGCTACTTTAATTGTGAGCCATTGATTTGACTTGAAATTGTTGGAGAAACCTTAGCCCCTCATCCTAAACCCTACCCTAACTTAATGACAGCCAACACACATCCCCACCCCCTATAAATACATCCCATTAATCATTTGCACCATTTTTAATTCATTTTATTTGCCTCTGTTGTGTTCTTCCCTAAACTTCTCCCCAAATATCCAAAACAACTCCAAATTGAGCCAAACTTCTTGCATTGGGATCCCCTACCATTGAGGGTGCTAAAGGGAGCTAGCTAGTAAGGTTGTACAAGCTTTTGGCATCATTATTTGAAGAGGACACCCCCCCTATCTTGGTTTTCATTGAGTTTTTACTCAATAGGTAACATGCCCTAAAACCTAGTAATATTGTGATTTCTCTTCATGAATGCATGCATCTAGGTACCAGGGATCTATAGGCTAAGTTTTGTAGGAATTAGATTAGGTTTGGGGTCCGTATCGGACACGTATCTAGGTTAATATTAAAGTGTTTGATGTATTGCCTCTGTGAACAAAAAGTTTTTGTTTTCGAAAACTATTTGAACAATTTTCTAGCCCTATAGGTGTAGATCACAGAACCATAGCTCTGAGCACGAGACTGTGTCGTGTCCGTGTCCAAATTGGACACGAACACGCTGTGCACAACAGTGTACTGTGTCCTGCTCATACGTATCTCGTACACATTGCACAGTGCACTTGGACACGAGATATTCGACACACACGATGGGGCAGACACTGACACGAGGCTCCCCAAGTTGCACGAGTCCTTGTGTCGCATCAGACACGTATTTGTGTGTGCACTGGATTTGCACTATGCGCGCACAGTGCAATTTCAGGCTCGGATACGGCTTGATAAGTCGGACACGACGACATGTGGGTTCGATTCAGGGTGCTAGGCCCCTAGCCCTACCCTAGGCGAACTCACATGTGTGATCACGAGATCTAATTCGTGTCGTGTCGTGTCCTAGACTCTCTGGAACACGTGCACGACACTGCCTATTTGCAGACTTGTGTTTTGTGTATTTACCTGATTGGACACGTTTATGTCGGGTTCCTGGACATGAAGTGTAGGGTATGACACTGACACACACTATTTATTGTTTACCAACCCTTACATTTGGTTTTTACAATGTGTTAATATAAGAATTTGGGTTATCCCAATTATTCACTGATACTCTTTTAGTTCTTCAGTTTTCAGAATTCAAATGATTTTCAATTGTTAATTCAATGTTAATTATGATGTTAAAACATGATTAACATGTCTGATTCATGAGTTTAAATAGATAGGTTCATATGTATGCATGTTTGGGTTGCTATGAAATCGAATTGGGTTCTCTGACTAAATGTTTAACTGTTTAAATTATGAATTACCTATGGTTAAAGTACTGAGATTGTTTCAAATGAAATCTGAGATTTCCCATTGCTGAATCTGAGATTGGTTAAATACCTGAGTTTTAACCAATGATTTAAACTGAGTTAACTATCAACTGAGATTGAAATACAAATGTTAAGAATAGGTTTGAGTTCTAGTTTTGGATTTCAAATGAGTGGTTGAATTCTGTTTTCATGTGAAATGAAATCTGAGAATGTGTTTAGAAACTGAGAACTTAGATGTTAAGAAATACCTGAGATTTGTATTTAGTAAACCTAAAATTTATAGTATGTAAAACTGAGACTTCCCATAAACACAATTACACATGAGACACATATCCATTTCACTGATTTTTCCCAATTGAATTAGCCACTATTTTCCTTTTGATACATCACTGTTTTTGCCTTACATTTCACCATGAACACTAAATTCCTAAAAACTGAAACCTTAACCATAGAACTGACATGGTATTTTTCCTATTGACTTGAACTCTAAGTCCTACACTACATGATGCTGTCACTGCCTTCCAGGCTTCACACACACAGCCCCCTCAGGTATGGTTCACTCATCTTCACCTAGACACATTGTCTCCCACATTATTATCTTGACACTAGTACTCTTTGGTACACTGTTTTCCCTTTCCCTCTCTACATCTATATATATATGCATATATAATCAACTTGTATATACATATCTAGTATGACTTGTAGTGTTCGGTTTTATAGATGTGAGCATGTAAATATATGCAATATGAGGCAATATATATGTATGAATGCATATGTATTTTAATGTAATTCACAAACATGTAAGAATGAAGGTAAATGACTGATGTAATGTAATGCAAGGTATATAGGAAAGCATGAATGTATGAATAAGTATGTATGTATATAATTATGTATATATGATATAGGCAAATGTGTGTTGATAATGGCTTGTGATGATGTATGGTGCTTAGGCTAGACTTGATTAGGGTTAAATAGACTAGTATAGACTTGTTAGACTAGAGTTAGACCTAGAATGGCTCGTTGGCCATAGTTGACCTAGTTTGACTTTTAAAGGTTGACCAAGAGTTGACTTGGGCCTAGATTGACCTAGAATCATGTAGAATGCATAATAGGATTTTATTATATCATTTCAGACTTGTTGTGACTTGTGTTGCTCTGATTAGGAGACAGACACCTCTCCTCAGGCAGTACATCCTCTTCGGACATTCAGTTATCAGGCGAGTACATTCTCTGATCGTTTCATACTTGTCACGATTTATATTCTCGCTCTAGATTACTTTTACTTGATGCTGTCACGTTATCATTACGGATTGGTACTATATGGATTTCTTCTTGGGATGTTATCCCCCTTAGCGGACGCATCGGATACTTTATGACATGTGTTTCATGTACATCATGTATTCCTTGTTTCTGCGTTATTCATGTACACTCATGTTCTCTCATGTTCTTTCATGTACGTTCATGTACTTTCATGTTCTTTCATGTACGCTCATGTTTCCTCATGTGTTTCCTGTGTAACCAAAACATCATGTACGTAACGTAACTAGACTGGATCCTTGTGTATTGATTGTGGGTAGGGGTGAGTATAAATGGTCAGGTGATTTACCATCATGTACACTCTGTTACTTTTCATGTTCATCATGTACAACCTAAGCCAATTACATGCCATCTCGTACTCTTAATCACTAGTCACTTACAGTTCTTACTTATCATGTATATATTTCCAGTTATCAAATATCTCTCCTGTTTCATGTACATCTTCTTACAGCGTTTCATGTATCTTACTCTATTGCCTGCTTTATATTTCCTGCCTTGATATGAACTGCATGAGATGTGCTGTGCTCGCTCCTGTCCTGACTGGACCTGTTGAAAATATTACAGAGGATGAGGATGAGGCCCTTTGTACCACCTATTACGGAGCAGGCTTAGACGACACCTGCGACCTGGCTCCTCTGGAGGACCCAGCTGCAGTTCAGGATACTACTCCCATAGTCTAGGCTAGTCAGCTAGGCTTTATCTTTCTTTTCAGCATTGTTTTTGGCTTTCAGTTGTTGTTTTGAGGTGTATATATTCTTTCATATTCTGTAGTTGAGACTTGTACTAGGAATGTTTGCTGAGATGTTATCTTAGACACTAGACTCTTCTGATTATCTGTACTTCATTTTGAGTTCTATGTCATATCGTACTTTTCTTCCTTAGTTGTGATTGAGTTTACATTCTGCTATGTCACCCCCATTCGGGGAGTATAAACTGTCTGGCATTATATATTGTTAGATGTTGTGACCTAGGACAGCGTTTTACCGCCGACACTGCGGCGTAGGCTGGACGTACCCACCTCTCGTGCCCTTACTCTAGGGTGCGGGTCGTGACAGCTGACAAGGAGCTATGTTGAGCGGTTTTGCCAAACCGTAAGAAGCTGCCGTCTGGTAACCCGGATTCCTCCTCGATTGAAATTTGCCAAAAGAGATTGCTCCCAACAATCAGTCTCTGGATGGACGAAAGTCAATTTAAGGATTGGAAGACGTTCATCATCAGTGCCACAAGCGTCGAAGAACGGTTGAAGAAGGCTCGCCAATTTGGATTGCACATCTCGGAGGGAGAGAACAAGGGCAAGCGTCCTAATACCAACAACGAAAATGGGGGTAGCCCCTCCAACAATTGGGACAATAGGGGTAAGCAGGCTATGGTGGCCGACACAGCCTCAGAAACTTGAGTCAAAACCGACAGACAAACAATGGCCGCAAATCACTTATCCTTCGAAGACGGTCATGTCAAGCCCATCTTGGACATGCTCATACAAGGAGACAGAATTCAACTCCCTCCACCATGACGAAAACCTCGGCCGACAGATATGGAGAGCCCAAAGTACTGCCATTACCACCGCTACGTCCACCATGCTACACACGACTGCTACCAATCGAAGTGATACATCCAACATCTCATCGATTCGAATGCTCTGGCTATCGATTTCGAGGAGGTAACCGTGGCGGCCAACATGGTGTCCGTACAATTCGGCAGCTTCCCTCCAACGGAGACTCAAACGGAGTGGTACCCATCCCTCTGGCGATAATGGAGAATGCTAATCTTCCTCCTCCTCGGGATCAGGTTGCTGGTCTAGTACCCGTCACCACATCACGGGGGGAGGTTATGTGGGTACATCCGGACCTAGTACTTGAGGTGACTCAGTCCACAACACCTTCCACTCGCAAGAAGAAGAGTAGAAAAGTCAGATCCTGCCGCACAATCTCGACAGATGTTGAAGAAGTCACGGCTGTCGTTACCCGATCTGGGGCACAATCCCAACCTGTGGCTGATAATTCGACCGAAGATCATAAGCCAGCTACTGCTGACGCTCCAGGATCTTCTCAGCCTCCGACGATCGACAAGCCTAGGCCGAAGGAGACTCGCTTTGACAAATCCCTTCGAAAAGAGGCACCTCAGGGGCTGGAGAGGCCCTACAACTTCGACATCATAGCGCAGTTGGCCAATACACCGGCCAAATTGTTATTATACGAGCTCCTGAGGATCTCAAAGGATGTTCGCACGGCTTTGAGCGATCCACTCCAAAATACTGATGCATATCTGGCTCAGGTCAACCTCACGGGAGAGAGCCCGCCTGCAAATCTCTAAGACAGCGCTTGCACAGGAGCAATGCCTAATATTGTCTTCACTCCACAGGATATGCTCATCAAAACCAATCTGCACGATCGTCTGTTATACTACACCGGATACATCGAAAACGTAAAGGTGGACCGGATGCACATTGATCCTGGTTCTTCCAAAAGAATCATCCCGAAGGGTCTGCTACATCATCTTCGCATTCCTATGCATCGGCTGACACCAACAAGCACCGCAATCTACGGTTTCAATTCGGACAGGAGCTACCCGATCGGGAAGATTCGTCTGAAGTGCCAAATTGGTGATCTCCAGTCAGAAGTAACCTGTTACGTCATAGATGCGGACACTTCTTACAACATCCTCTTGGGGCACCCTTGGATACATGATTATATGATCGTGCCTTCCATGCTGTACCAGTGCTTCAAGTATGTCGACAAACACGGCTTTGTGAGGATAAAATTTGCCGACATTGATCCCTTCAAAGGAGTCGAATCCTACTACTCAGATTCCTGTCTATACGAGAAGTCGAAAAGGCACCTGGATGAAGATGTACAAGCTCGAACTGAGACGGCCTCAGGATCAAAAGAACCTCTAACAATCGACCTTCAAGCTCGCAAACCTGGCAAATCTGTACCCCTTACGGCCGCTCTGCGTAAGGATGCAATCAGCCTCTCGGCACAAGAGAGAAAAATGAAAATCCAATTGCCAAGGTCCGACCAAGCGTCGAGACCCACAACAGAGCCACTGACAATCAGGCTACCGAGAGTTAGCCAGCCACAAGCAGAGAAGTTCAATCCCTCTGACAAGCCAATGACGATACGTCTTCCCAAGAAGAATCGTCACCCCGATGTAAAGTTTGGGACTTCTAGCGAACCAACAACTCCCCGCCCAGCATCGAGTACCAAACTGGGGGTCGCTAGTTTGCCAACAACTCTACGTTCGGCTCTACCAACAGAACCCCTGATGATCAAGCTGCCCAGGTCATCCTCTCAGTCTTCATTTATATAGGGGTGACCGAAGAAGAACCAGAATTGGCCAAGTATGTGGCTTCCTACATTGATGTTCCCTCCGCAGATGATGTAATCCTGCTAGAAAAGATACCTTATTTCATCAATAAAGGGCTATATTTGAACTACCTCGAGCTTAATAAGCTTTGTACAATGTATGCTATGGAACACGATATAGGCACTCACCTACACACACAGGTGACAAATGTTTACACCATAAGCCAGCTTACTCCAGTAGAAGACGCTTACCGCATAATCGAGGGAGGGGACCATCCAATCATCTTCGGCCGAAAGGATAATCCACAGCCCTTCACCATAGAGAAGGTCGATCCCGAATCAGATGTCGGGAGATTGCCTCTGTATCTTTATAGCCCCCAATCCAAATACCTCATGCAAAAATAGGGATATGATCTGGAGACTGCGCCAGGCTTAAACTACGGCACTGGTCGACGATTACCTTTAAAGCCACCAGTCCCATCTGGCAAACCACAAAACTACTACAGCAAGACCCGATGTGGACTAGGGTATGTTACGCCCGCAACGACCCCTGAAAGTTCAGATGAGGAATACGACTGGAATTTACATTCAACCGGGTCACCAACTTCTGATTCGGATACCAGCATCGGAGACGTATTCAGACAAGTCCTGTCAGTCAATATGGCATTCGCCGACGCTTACGAAGAAGATGAAGACATCCATGAAATCCTCGAATTAGAGCCGTGGGCCCAACAGCTAGATGCACAATGGGAAAAGCGGTTTGAACAGAAAGAACCTTGTACTAAAGATGAGGTTATACAGGTCGACCTCGGCAGCGAGTCTTCTCCAAAACTAATCTTCGTCAGTAAAAGCCTAACAGACGAAGAGCGAGAATCGCTACTAGAACTTATCAAAGAATATATTGATGTGTTCGCCTGGAGCTACGAAGACATGCCAGGACTAAACCCCGAAGTTGTCCTTCACAAGCTCAACATTTGGCCAGATGCGAAGCCAGTCAAACAACAACAGCGACGCTTCCGCCAGGGCATCATGGATGCAATCGAAGCTGAAGTCAATAAACTGATAGCCAGCGGCTTCATTCATGAGGAACAATATCCTGACTGGGTCGCCAACATAGTACTGGTCCTCAAGAAGAACGAAAAGGTTCGAATCTGCATCGACTTCCGTAATCTGAACGAGTCATGTCCCAAAGATGAATTCCCCCTCCCTATCACAGACATCATGATTAACAACACATGCGGCTTCGAACGCATGTCATTCATGGACGGTTTCTTGGGGTATATCCAAATCAAGATGTCTCCTAACGACGAAAGGCACACATCATTCCAAACACTGATTGGCACGTATTGCTACACAGTCATGCCTTTCAGTTTAAAGAATGCTGGCGCCACATATCAAAGAGCCATGAGTATCATCTTCAGAGACCACTTGTGCAAGACTGTGGAGTGCTATGTTGATGAAATTGCCGTCAAGAGTCGCTATAAGGAAGACCAACTGCAGGATCTGAGGACGGTATTCGACCTGATACGAGCACATAAACTGAAGATGAATCCTACAAACTCCTTCTTGGGCGTATCCAGCGGAAAATTCCTGGGTTTTATTATTACTGCCCAGGGAATTCATATAGACCCAGAGAAGACGAAGTCAATTATGGAGATGGATCTCCCGAGAAATCTCCGCAAACTCAGAGGCCTTCAAGGAAGTCTAGCTTACTTCAGAAGGTTCATTTCTAACCTCTCCGGGCGATGTCGGCCATTCATCCATCTCATGAAGAAAGGCGTCTCGTTTGTATGGGATGAAGAATGTCAACGTGCCTTCGACAGCATCAAAAAATAATTGTCGAACCCTCTAGTTCTGGTGGCCCCGGTTGCTGGGAAACCATTCTTGCTATATGTACGAGCAATGGAGCATTTCCTCGACGCTCTGCTAGCACAAAACAACGATGCAGGCCATGAACAAGCTATATATTACCTCAACCGAATGATGATCGGGCTAGAGCACAGATATACTGCCGTAGAAAAGGAATGCCTCGCCCTGGTGTTCGCAATTCAAAAGATGCGGTACTATGTCATGGGGCAAACCATACATGTGATATCACGAGTCAACCCCCTCAGGGTCCTCATGACTAAACCAGGGGCACTCAGCTCCCGCCTCGCCTCATGGGCAATATTGCTGTCTCCTTATCATATAGTCTTCGTCCCGCAAAAGGCTGTTAAAGGTCAAGCTCTGGCAGACTATTTAGCATCCCACCCAGGCTCAGAGTCATTCAGAATATATGAAGGAATCCCAGATGAGGTCACCGACTCACATGTGGCCTCCTACGATGATATATGGCGAATGTTCTTCGACGGTGCTTCGAGAACTGGACCCAAGTGCAACATCGTCGTTGGAGTCGCGGTGGTATTAATTTCTCCTTCCAGACTGGTGATCAATCGTGCTTACTCCCTCATGGAACCTTGCTCTAACAATATGGCCGAGTATAATGCTTTGGTCATTGGCCTCCAACTTGAAAAAGAACTGGGGGTAGAATATCTTGAAACATACGGCGATTCATAGTTAATCGTCAATCAGATCCGAGGTTCGTACGAAGTCCGCCATGAAGATATGATCTCCTATCACCAAATAGAGATCAACATCATCTCGTCATTTGAAGGATTCTTCATCGAACACGTCCCCAGACTCTAAAATATCGAAGTCGATGCTCTAGCAGGCCTTGCCGCTTGCCTAGCCGTGCCGAACCATATTTATCATTTGGTGGACGTGATAACCCATGAACTGGTCTGTCCCAAGAATAACGTTCAATTCGTGGCGAGTTATTCTGCTCAGACGATCGACGAAGTACCAGATTGGAGATAACCATTCATAGACTTCGTGGTCTATGACATCCAGCCCAAGAACCCAAAGGAAGCCACTTCTATCAGAAGGCGTTCTCTCAGGTTCTTCTACGATACAGAGACGAAAATGCTGTATCAGCAATCCTACGATGGGTTATTGCTTCGGAGTCTGTCAAATGCAGAAGCCAAAAAAGCTGTACGCGAAGCTCATGACGGTGTCTGCGGAGCCCATCAGCCTGGCCCTAAATTACAAGACCGTCTTCGCCGAATGGGCTACTACTGGCCCACGATGGTAGCAGATGCGAATAGACTATGCAAAAAAGTGCAAATCCTGCCAAGTCCATACGGACTTCATCTACCAACCATCCGAGTTTCTACATCCGACAGTGGCGTCCTGGCCATTTGAAGCACGGGAAATTGACATCATCGGTCCGATTACTCCACCTTCCTCCCGAGGATATCGCTTTATACTCGCGATCACGGATTACTTCTCTAAATGGGCGAAAGCTGTTCTGCTCGCAGAAGTAAAGACTTCAAACATGGTCAGTTTCCTCAAGCATCATGTCATCTATCGCTCTGGACTGCCCCGAAGGATCATCCACGATAATGGTCCACAGTTCGCAAGCCATGCCTTCTATCAGTTCTACGACAAGCATCGCATCCAGAATATTGCTTCGACACCATATAATCCGGTAGCAAATGGGTTAGCAGAAGCATTCAACAAAACAATCATCAAACTTCTCAAGAAGTTTGTGTCTTCCAACAAACGTGACTGGAACGAGAAGCTTGGTGAATGCTTATGGGCATACCGTACCACAGTCCGAATAGCCACTGGGAATATGCCATTTTCCTTGGTATACGAGAGTGAGGCAGTCCTTCCATTCGAGGCTCAAATACCCTCACTATGCGTCGCCCTTACTTACCAATTGACGACGGACGATAATGACCGTCGCCGGCTACAAGAGTTGGAGGCCTTAGATAAAAAATGCCTCTTGGCTCAGCAACGAATCGAGCTATACCAAGCACGCATCTCTGGAGCCTTCAACAAGAAGGTTAAAATCAGAACATTCTATATGGGCAATCTTGTTCTAGCAGTCCGGAGGTCGATGGTCATGACTCACAAAACCGTCGACAAATTCCAGCCAAAATAGGAAGGTTCGTTTATCATTGAGGCCGTATTCTCCAACGGTGCTTACCTCCTCGCAAAACAAAATGGAGACTTGCTCATGTTGCCCGTCAACGACAAGTTTCTCAAGAAATATTATGTCTAAACGATATTTTCCAGATCATCGAGTCATGTGCCCGCTGGTACCTCTGAACTCACATTCACAAAATTCTAGATCATTGAGTAATGTACCCGCTGGTACCACTGAACTCATATTCACAATATCCCAGATTATCGAGTCATGTACCCGCTGGTACCGCTGAACTCATATTCATAATATCCCAGATTATTGAGTCATGTACCCGCTGGTATCGCTGAACTCATATTCACAAAATTCCAGATTATCGAGTCATGTACCCGCTGGCACCACTGAACTTACATTCTCCAAATCCCAGATGATTGAGTTAAGTACCTTCAGGTACCGCTGAACGCACATTCTTTCTCTATAAAAATCCTAGTCTATTGAGTTATATACCTTCTGGTGCCTCTAAACTTACACCTTGATTCCAAAATTCATGGATTGTCGAGTTATATACCCGCTGGTACCCCTGAACTTACATCCCGATCACTCTTTTGGGGAGAAAGTCATGTGTAATCATACCTCTAAACTTTCTTCCTGAAAGATCCCCTTCCTCATGATCCACTACCCGCACTCCCAGTGCACAAAAAGGGTAACAGATCCACACATTTCTAAAACGACCATGTCGATGTTACCTCTGAGTCGTCTCAATTCCACCAAAAACAAATCACCCCTCTACATAGAACTTCCATGTCCTCATTATCTCTGAGTCGTTCAATGTACCCCCTTCATTGAGCCCACTCCTGCCATGTCCTTATTACCTCTGAGTAGGAAGGCTCCGTCGAAGAAAACTTCATGCTTGCCATGTCCTCATTACCTTTGAGTAAGTATGTCGATTTCCTTTCGACTTATTATCCACACCCATAACCAGAGTACGCCAAGGATAATAGGTCCACAAATATCCTCCGTTGAGTCCACTCCGGCCATGTCCTCATCACCTCTGAGTAAGAAGATTCTGCGGTAAAAACCCCCCATACTTGCCATGTCCTCATGACCTCTGAGTAAGTATGGCGGTCTTCTCTCCTCCTGTTATCCGTATCCTAAACCAGGGTACGCCAAGGATAATAGGCCCACAAATGTCCGTTGCTAAGTTTCTTAGTACAGGCCCATCATTTCTCATCATGTCCCGGGAGCCCAGCTGCTCCATGGCAATCCTTTTTCCAATACCAAGAACGTCCATGACCACTTTATCATGAAATTGTCCTAGGTATCCCTATCAAACTGGTTATCCGTACCTAAAACCAAGGTATGCCAAGTGTAACAGGTCCACAAACAAGTCCCCCAATCAGGGGTAAAATACCTCAAAACCACAAACACAATACAAATGAAGGGTAAAGATAAAAAATACTCTTTATTTGAAAGTCAAAAAAAAGCATTACATGTTTTGGGACCACGTCCCTCTCAAAAAAACAAAAAGGGAATAGAAACAAAAGAAGAAGAAAAAGGCCGACTATGGTTCTGCATTACATAATTCCAGGAGGCGATTCTCCACCAAGGTGCCCTCCTGTTCGAGCCGCTGTTTAGCTCGACGCTCCGCTTCCTGGGACAGCCGTTCCCCATTATCCAAGTCTATGAGTGCCCGCCAGTCATCCTCCAACTTCTTTAGGGCAATTTTTAGGTCAGCCGAAGCTTGACTAACTCTGTCAGCTTCCTGGATAATTAGCCCCCTTTTGATACGGGCAGCCTCAAGCTCAGACTCCAGGGAAGCTAACTTCCTCTGAAGCTCAAGGATCTGCTCCCGCGTGTCAGTGATCCCACGGGAGGCAGTCGCTTCCCGAGCCGTAATATCTTCGTTCTCGCGGCTCAATTGATCATATCGATCAGACAGATCGTGGAGGTCCTTCAGTATGGCCGGCCTGGTCTTATCCCGAGCAGCCCTTGTCTTCTCTACAGCAGCTGCGAGGGAACCGCGCTCCTGATCTATAGCAGCAGACAGATCAGCCTGCCGCAGTACCTGAAGATGGGCCACTAGCTGATCAGTCTCCAACAATTTCGCCTCCAGAAGTGCAGTTACCCCTGCCCCACCGGAAAGAGTCTTAAGGATATCAATATGACCCTGGGCGCATTGCCGGGCCAAGACAAAAGAAGTCCCTCTTTCCACAGCAGCCGCTATCCCCCTCTTCAAGTGACGATAAAAGCTGTCAACCACGTCCTGTAATGCTTCATCCAGGACCTCAGTAGAGGACGGCGTCAAAGGAAGCATGGCCGGCAACGTCGAAGGAGTTGTGCTAGAACTTGCCACCAAGGGGACAAATTTCGAGCAGAACGATGCACGGATAGCGGCTAACTATTCCTCTGCCACCCGAAGAGCCTGGACACTTGGCAGGGCAGAGAAGTCGACTCTCGGAGCCGCCCGAGCAGAAGAGGACGCAAGGACCATTATCCCCTGCCTCGACTGTTCCACCACCTGACTTGCCGAACTCGAGCCCGCGGAAGGCCCATCAAGACGAGCCGGAAGGGGAGGGGGTACGTCCCTCTCCGCCAGTGCCCCTTCGGCAGAGTCTGTCTCAACAATATCCATCATCGGCACTAGAAAGGCAGGACCTGTATGTCCAGAACAAAAATCAATCAACGTGACCCGAAGGATGTGATGATAGAGCAGATAGGCCTCCTCGCATGTTAAGATTCGGCTTATCTTACCAGGGGAGGAGCATGGAGGCTGCAGCTCGTTCGCAGCTGACATGGTCTCCTCACCCACGATCTCCAAGTTAAATTCGGCTAGATCCTCTGTCCCAGCCACCTCGAAAGGAGATACGACTCGATCAGCATCATCTTGATGAAATTCAGCAAATTCAGGGACATGCTCACCGAAGCCCCCGTCATCTCGAGTTACGACCTAGGCAACTTGAGATTCTTCTTCTTCTGACACCTACGGGAGGGAAGGAAAATGATTAAGATCAAGGCTAGAAGAAAGAAAGGACTAAATAGAGATGGTAGTGACTTGTTTACCTCCGACGCGGGTCAACTTCCTCGCCTCTTTTTCTTATAGTTAGCTTGCGATGTCTGGTCACAGCCAATTTTCGGGAGCGAGGAATACCACCAACAGAAGAATTTTGCCTGCTACGCTTTCGTACAGGACCGGGTACAATGGGTGGCTGATCTGCCACAATCTCATCTGGCAAAACTGGCGGCTGATCCGCCCCAATATCTTCCATCGGAAGAGAAGAATTATCTATATCATGCTCGTCGCCCTCATCATCCGCAGTAGTAGAGTCTGAATCTGGCACTTCGACTCTATTCTTCCTCTTTGTCGTCATTGGCCCCCTGGGACCTCTCATCCAGGCCAGTACCAACAATAAAATGGCACCCGGGTTAAAACCAACAGGGGGTTTGTTCGCCGTAACATGGTACAAAGCTGCCATATACAAAATCTCTACCAATGCCTTAATATCAGGGACCAAGAAAATGGTACGGGTATAGAATGAGTCATAATAGTGCTAGGCCCTGATACCGTCAAGAAGGCTACCTTCAAAATCCAGACAAGAGCTGGGACTGTCTAGAAAAAGCTGGCTGTATCCAAACTGTCGGGCAAACCTGCTGGACAAATAAGGCTCCAAAAGGACAGCATTGCGGTTGCGATACACCAGATGAGCGGGGCGGATGTTACGCAGCCACGGAAGCATCTGGCCGTCCAGAAGCTGAGGGGGCCCAATACCGTCGAGATGTGCAGCCGCTATTTCCTCAGCAGTAAAACGAGGGACAGATACAAAAATGTTGTACATATCTACCCTCGCCAGTGCCATCCGGCAAGCGCACATGGTCTCGTACTCCCAAGTCTCATTACGATAACGGAAGATAAAAGCGTCATCGTTAGTTACGCCGTCTTCAGAGTCCGGTCTCATCAAAGAAGGATAATGCATCAGCAGCCACCCCATCAGATAATGATAGGGCAGCTCAGTCCGTTCAAAATCTTTTGTCACATCGTGGGTAATGACCTTGGACGTAAAAGTACGGAGGCCACGGTATATGCTGTACACCATGGCCGGGAGGAGAGCTAGCTTGACTCACAAAACTAGCTTCACAGCCGGAAGGATAAAATTATGACTGATCCTCTCAATAGAACCAGCTCCTCCCGAGACAACACAATTTTGCAGCCATACCATCAAGAATTCTGCCAGAAGCGCCTTCTCTGATAGCTCTTGGGTATCCTGATAAAAATAACCAAAAGAGTCAGTTTTACTCCGAAATATGTCACTAGTGGTGGCCACCCTCTTGGCCGACGAAACCAAGGCTTGAACCGCCTCCCGGGACTGAGGACGTCGGGAAGTAACTCGACCTGAGGCACCCATCGAGAAGAGATAGCGCACCCAGTCCTTGGTATGGGGAGCATTCCCTTTCGAGCTGCTGTCTTTTTTAGCTATCTGCTGACATGTGCTATAGTGGCACAATATCTATTGATAAATAGCTACGAAGCCTGGATATCGTTCCTCGAACTCCTCGAACTCCTCATTCGTGGGAGTGTACGCCTCAAAAGCTTCATCCCTCCAAGAATGCTTGGAGATCGCATGCTTTCATGTAGTGCAAGCCCCATTTTCCCTACGGGTGTATAGAAGGTTCTCGTACGGCGGTTATATATCTCCAGCAGAAACATAAATAATCTCTTGTTTATGGGCAAGCCATGGCTGGTGCCCCGAATAGCATGATAAAGACCAATCTCACACAGAAAGGCCTAATACTTTCGTGAGATCCACATAAACAGATTGGTCCATGAGGGAATGGGGTGTATCCAACTCGGGAGCGTCAAACCGGCCAATGGGATAGGAGCCCTTCCGAGCAAGTTGGTTCAGAAAAGTGTCGGCTGCAGAAAACGTGAAATTGGGACCCGGCACATTCAAGAAAGTACCCGGGGCCAATCCCATTACAGAGCGGCTGGCGTGCACCTTGCCCGCACACACTGACTTTATGCTGTTATTGTAATGGATGTCTCCCACAAACATCCCACTTCGGGTAGGAGTTAAAGACTCTTCCATCTTCCGGTCCAGTGAGAGCATATTAAACCAAGATAGTCGGAAGTGACGCTCCATTTGGGGGATACAGATCGCCATCCCGTTAGAAACAAAGCTCCAGTTCTCTGACACATCCAGAACTTGACTATTCTTCACAGTCAAGGCGTCTCCGAAGAAGAACGCAGGCTTCAAGTATTCTCCTTCTAATTTCCTCGAGTTCATCATAGCGTTGAGAAAATAGAAAGGCTGGTTCTTGAGGGCATTGTAAAACCCCTAAATTTCTACTAATTATTTTTTTATGAATAATTGTACGAATTTAAAATTTTGTATTGAACGTCGCGTAGTCGTATTTTACGTTGCGCACGAAATTTTTATTTTTTGCTCGACGAGTACGAATATGTGCGAGCGTACATATTTTAGAAAAAATATTTTATTTATTATTTTATAGTTTCAAAATAATGTAGGTAATAATTATTTCTGGCTATCATTTCAATTTTATGGTTTTAATTAGGAAAAGCCTTTTATTTATGCAGTTATAATTATAAAGTATTTTTTCATAAAATGGTATATTAGAAGGTATATTTATATAAAGAATATTTGTGCATACATATAGCTCATAAATATTTATTAGTTTATTTTAAATGCAATTTTCGAAATTAATATTATTAGTATTTTTGGAAGGCATATATTTGAATTTATTGTGGAGATTTAAATCTTGATTTGAATCTATGTATTTATTTAAATAGTTAAATAATTGAAATTTAATTTATTGATTTGATTTTAAACTAAGGGGATTTAATTAGATTTAAATAAGATTTGTATTTAGATTTGGATTGAATTTTAAATTAAGTAGAGATTTATCTACTTGGGTTTTAAATTCTCCTAATCCTATCCAAAGTGGGAATTCCCACATCCTATAAATAGGCAGGTACTCCTCCACATTATTCATCTCCCACAAATTTCCTCCATAAATCTACGTGCAACGTGTCCGTATTCATCCATAAATCTTATTCCACAATTACAATTATATTATCTTTTTCGTGTCGGACACTTTCCTGACACAATAGAAATTTCTACCCTAATCCTAATCCTAGCCTATCCCATAGCCATCGCCTTCGCCTCCCCCGTACCCTCACAACCATAGCCACGACCACCACCCGGAGACAACTCCCACACCACCACCTACTGTCCAAACTACCCCCGCCGTCAACACCACAGTACACCGCCACCACAACCAGCACGCCACCATACCGCATTCACCACCGCAACCCACCACAAGCAGACCACAGCCTGGCCAAATTGGTCAACCATCCCCAGGCAGCAAACCCGACCAAAACCCAAACCCCACCACCGTCGCGACAACACCCGACCAACGTTGCCGCGACCACAGACTCCATCACCACACAAAGAATAAAGAAACAAGAAGACAAAACCTAACTCACCTCCTACCCGTAGCTGCCGCTGCCGGCCATGTCTCCACCGCGCCGGCGTCCAGCCTCCATTGCCGCCGAGAAGGCATCGCCCCCCATCCTGCGACCGCGCAGCCGTGTCCAGCCACATCCACAGCCGAGCTCTGGCCGGGCCGCGCGCGTCTTCCGCTGAGCGCCCCTATCGACCAGTACTCCGCAGACCAAGCGCCGCCCGGCGCCAACCCAGCACCGCCGACCGCGTCTTCCCCAACATCCCGCGTCCGCTCGTCGTCTCCGCCCTAGTCTCCCACTCCGGCGACTTCGAGCTCCCCAAAACCCTTGGCCACCGAGTCCCCTAAACCCCCGTTCCACCGCTCTCCCTCCGCCGGAACCCTTCATCTCCGACCGCCGCCCGCCAAACCATCCTCTCCGATCGCGCCTCCCCGAACCCTCGCCGCCTCCGCGCCCTCTCTTCCAGCCGCTCACCGTCGCTCCCCCTCTCCTTAGCCCCTCTCTGATTTCTCTCTCTCGCGCGCTTTCTCTTTCATTCCTCACCAAATGCTCTCTCTCTCCCTGCTTCACTCCCCCTCCCCTCTCCTGTCCCTTTTACTTTGTTTTTTTTGTTAAGAGAATAGGTGTTCTCCTCGAAGGAGGAGAACAAATGCTGTCCAAATTTTCTTTATATTTATTATTTAATTATTTAATTGTAAGTTTTTTTCTTATTTGAGAAGAACTGTGCATAATTTTTATAATTACTTTGTTTTATTATTATTATTAAGGCTATTATTATTATTATTATTGTTAATATTAATTGTTGTTTTTTTTCTTATCTTAATTGGATCATTTATTTTTTTATTTTTAACAAGATCCTGTTATGCAGTACGAATGAAGATTTGATAAACTAAAATATTACTATTATATTTTTATTGTTGTTATACTAATAGTACAAATTATTATTCTAATCGTTTTATTAACTAAAATAGATAAGATTTCGTAAGATATATCTTTCTAACCAAATATTATGGGGCTGGCATTTTTACAAGGTTATAGTTTTACAAAATACGGGTTTTAGCCTTAGATAATATTCTAGAACTGTTTATTTCATTTAATTTATTATTATTATTATTATATATATATAGGTTCCCTTCTAAAATATTATTTTGACAAAACTTGGAGTTTTTGGATGGATTTTCAAGTATTCAATCAAACTCTATTTTTATATAAAATCCTAATTTTTAAAAGTAATATAAATAGTTTTCTATATCTTATTATTTATCTATTTTTCGTTAATCATCCTCTCTTCCACAAACCAAATCCCATTACTCCTATTCCCTCGTCATATGTCATTCTTCCTATCAACCCTAACTAATTTGACCGTCCCGGACCCATTGGAACTGTCCGTGCCACTATCCGAGGTCCCCTTATACAGTTGTTGCACCAAAGTTGTAGATCGTGCCACCTTGATCATCGCAGCACACCAGGCGTCCTACCAGGCAAGACACCTTGCCATTCGCTGTTTAATTATTTTAGCTCATATTTTATGCATTATTTATTTTTTTATGCAAAATAAACTGTGATACATGGCATAACTATTAGAACTTACTGTTCATTTATATTTCCTGCTGTGTATTATTTTCTTACAAATTAAACCTAGATTTAAGGGACCACCATGTGTGTTGTATTCATTGGCCTTGACACGTTGTAACACGAAGTTGTGTGTCGCATGTAGAACATGGAAGTGCGTGATTGGCTGGCCACCAGTACGTACAAGTCGTGCGATAGAAATAACCGCTAATAGAGGTTACATGCTAGTTTGACTAGCGGTTATACTGGTCTTGTGTTGTGGATACAACACAGTAGGCATTGGGCGGGGAGGACAATTCCTTAGCGTATGGGCTTCGATGCACTTCCCTTGTGACCCGGACTCTCCGCTGGAGATACGGGGTTGATGACCCATGATTACTGACGGCCACTGACAATTCTGTAGAACGTCATGCTCTTCTTGATGGGGCCTCTGGTGCCCAAGGGGGACTACGCCGATCCTATTCAGCCAGGGCCCATACGTAGGAAGGATTGTTCTTAACTATATTTCACATAGAACGGTAGGCTACCCTATCCGTTAGGTACGAGTACTTTTGGTTCGGGTACTTGTATCTGATCGTGGCTTGGAACAATAACTTATCGCGGATTAGTTCGTCACATCTTGTCCTTGTTTGGTTGTAGGTGTGACTTACTACTCCGATGAGAAGGGATTGAACCTTGTTGGGGTCCGGATACCATATTGGATTCATAGCATAGGAAGCTACGTCACCGTGAATTAGTTTACCATCTTCTGTCCTTGTTTGGTTGGGAGGATGGTACGCTCGTTCAGTAGGTGCGTATTGGAACATGTTATAATTTGATTTACTAATTTATTTGAGCAATATTTATTCAGTTTATATGGCATGCTATTATGTGTCTTGTTACGTCCCTCTGAGGACCTGATTGTCTTGCCAGGTGTGTGCTATTGTTCTTCGCAGGTGCTTTAGCTCTAGCCATGTTCATTGCTATTTCTCGAGGATGATTGCACTTGGATCGTCTTCGCTTCGCTCGCCACTCATTTCATTTTCTATGTACTTTTTCCTTATTTTGTTGGTAGTGGATTTGTCTCCGCCCAACATATTGTATCAAAACAAATTCATTTTCATTATATGATATCTTTTATTCATTTATTCTGTGTGGATGAGTTTAGTTATGGTTCTATTGCATTTTACAGCTTATGTATTCATACGAGGATTCCATATATTGGAGTATACTTCGTATGAATAAAGCTGGCATGTCTATGTTCCTAGTCCTACGTATTTTGGGACTGGGGCATTACATATTTTTGTGGTGGCCCATGCAGGTCAGATAAATTGTTTGGTTACTTTACCGTACCAAGCAAGCCTGCGTATAGGATTAGAAGTCTAGGATCTCATCCACATACTTGACCTCTTTCCTTGATTTTATCTACCGTTTGACTCATCAATTGCATCTTGCTTCCTTCCTTCCATCCCTATTCTTATCTTCCCTTCGTGCTTGCTAGAGATTGACCCTACGAGTAAGTTGTCCCAAAACACCATTAGTTTAATTCTTTAAGTTGGGTAGAGTACCTTATGAACTAGCAACCCCTTTGACCTAGTGACCTATATTAGTAAGCTTATTTAGATCCTAGAATCTAGAGGACCTAACCCTTCTAGCCAACCAAGGACTTAGACAAGAAGACTATAGGACGACTGTATAGAGACCAATACAGGATATGACTTAGAATCATTCTTCTTTCTTTCAATCTTAATCTCTCGTGCCTATGTTTTTACCATCTTGACTAATGATGCTAATGTAGCCTAGTTTTTGCAAGCTTATTCTTTTATCAGGCTTGTTTCAAGACATATGTTATTGGGCATGTCCACTAACATATGGTCTAATCAGAACCGTCTGATCAACCGAGTGCACTTTGGTTCGCTTTTGTCTATTATTCTACGTGGACGGGACATAGCTAAACTTGTCCTCTAGAGTCCCATCCACGACTGCCTTGGCAAACTCCTTTGAAATTTTTCGATCGTCTTTGAATCATGTATTCGTATTCGATAACGCCTCATTCGAACTCTATATTGCTTTCACCTTTACCTATTTTTGGAGGACGAAGGCGTTATATTAGAATTTCCTTTAGCCTTCCTATCGGCTATGACCATTCTCACTCGATGTTGCTATAACTTCATCCTAAACTACTCGACCCTATCAAGACCCTCCAATCGCTTAATTAAAGTGAATCTATTTCGTTCTCTTAATCGTGACCCTCATTCATTACCCGTGACCATGCCGTATTGTTTTTCTACGATCTAGATAGTGATTTCTTACGACATGATTTTTGTGAAAACATTGTCATCATTGGATCCCCATTGATACCCCCTTGTGTCCTCTCACCCCCTCCTAATTCTTAATTTCGAGGACGAAATTCTTTTAAGTTGGGTAGGATGTAAAACCCCTAAATTTCTACTAATTATTTTTTTATTAATAATTGTACGGATTTAAAATTTTGTATTCAACGTCGCGTAGTCGTATTTTACGTCGCGTACGAAATTTTTATTTTTTGCTCGACGAGTGCGAATATGTGCGAGCGTACATATTTTAGAAAAAATATTTTATTTATTATTTTATAGTTTCAAAATAATGTAGGTAATAATTATTTCTGGCTATCATTTCAATTTTATGGTTTTAATTAGGAAAAGCCTTTTATTTATGCAGTTATAATTATAAAGTATTTTTTTTCATAAAATGGTATATTAGAAGGTATATTTATATAAAGAATATTTGTGCATACATATAGCTCATAAATATTTATTAGTTTATTTTAAATGCAATTTTTGAAATTAATATTATTAGTATTTTTGGAAGGCATATTTTTGAATTTATTGTGGAGATTTAAATCTTGATTTGAATCTATGCATTTATTTAAATAGTTAAATAATTAAAATTTAATTTATTGATTTGATTTTAAACTAAGGGGATTTAATTAGATTTAAATAAGATTTGTATTTAGATTTGGATTGGATTTTAAATTAAGTAGAGATTTATCTACTTGGGTTTTAAATTCTCCTAATCCTATCCAAAGTGGGAATTTCCACATCCTATAAATAGGCAGGTACTCCTCCACATTATTCATCTCCCACAAATTTCCTCCATAAATCTACGTGCAACGTGTCCGCGTTCATCCATAAATCTTATTCCACAATTACAATTACATTATGTTTTCTGTGTCGGACACTTCCCCGACACAATAGAAATTTCTACCCTAATCCTAGCCTATCCCATAGCCATCGCCTTCGCCTCCTTCGTACCCTTACAACCATAGCCACGACCACCACCCGGAGACAACTCCCACACCACCACCTACTGTCCAAACCACCCCCGCCATCAACACCACAGTACACCGCCACCACAACCACCACGCCACCATACCGCATTCACCACTGCAACCCACCACAAGCAGACCACAGCCCTGGCCAAATTGGTCGACCATCCCCAGGCAGCAAACCCGACCAAAACCTAAACCCCACCACCGTCGCGACAACACCCGACCAACGCTGCCGCAACCACAGACTCCATCACCACACAAAGAATGAAGAAACAAGAAGACAAAACCTAACTCACCTCCTACCCGTAGCTGCCGCTGCCGGCCATGTCTCCACCGCGCCGGCGTCCAGCCTCCGGTGCCGCCGAGAAGGCATTGCCCCCCCTCCCGCGACCGTACAGCCGTGTCCAGCCGCATCCACAGCCGAGCTCTGGCCGGGCCGCGCGCGTCTTCCGCTGAGCGCCCCCATCGATCAGTACTCCGCAGACCAAGCGCCGCCCGGCGCCAACCCAGCACCGCCGACCGCGTCTTCCCCAACATCCCGCGTCTGCTCGTCGTCTCCGCCCTAGTCTCCCACTCCGACGACTTCAAGCTCCCCAAAACCTTTGGCCACCGAGTCCCCTAAACCCCCGCTCCACCGCTCTACCTCCGCCGGAACCCTTCATCTCCGGTCGCCGCCCGCGAAACCATCCTCTCCGATCGCGCCTCCCCGAACCCTCGCCGCCTCCGCGCCCTCTCTTCCAGCCGCTCACTGCTGCTCCCCCTCTCCTTAGCCCCTCTCTGATTTCTCTCTCTCACGCGCTTTCTCTTTCATTCCTCACCAAATGCTCTCTCTCTCCCTGCTTTACTCCCCCTCCCCTCTCTTGTCCCTTTTACTTTGTTTTTTTTTGTTAAGAGAAGAGGTGTTCTCCTCGAAGGAGAAGAACAAATGCTGTCAAAATTTTTTATATTTATTATTTAATTATTTAATTGTAAGTTTTTTTTCTTATTTGAGAAGAACTGTACGTAATTTTTATAATTACTTTGTTTTATTATTATTATTATTAAGGCTATTATTATTATCATTATTGTTAATATTAATTCTTGTTTTTTCTTTCTTATCTTAATTGGATCATTTATTTTTTTTATTTTTAACAAGATCCTGTTATGCAGTACGAATGAAGATTTGATAAACTAAAATATTACTATTATATTTTTATTGTTGTTGTACTAATAGTACAAATTATTATTCTAATCGTTTTATTAACCAAAATAGATAAGATTTCGTAAGATATATCTTTCTAACCAAATATTATGGGGCTGGCATTTTTACAAGGTTATAGTTTTACAAAATACGGGTTTTAGCCTTAGATAATATTCTAGAACTATTTATTTCATTTAATTTTTTTTATTATTATTATATATATATAGGTTCCCTTCTAAAATATTATTTTGACAAAACTTGGAGTTTTTGGATGGATTTTCAAGTATTCAATCAAACTCTATTTTTATATAAAATCCTAATTTTTAAAAGTAATATAAATAGTTTTCTATATCTTATTATTTATCTATTTTTCGTTGATCATCCTTTCTTCCACAAACCAAATCCCATTACTCTTATTCCCTCGCCATATGTCATTCTTCATATCAACCCTAACTAATTTGACCGTCCCGGACCCATTGGAACTGTCTGTGCCACTATCCGAGGTCCCCTTGTCAAGTTGTTGCACCAAAGTTGCAGATCGTGCCTCCTTGATCATCGCAGCACACCAGGCGTCCTACCAGGCAAGACACCTAGTCATTCGCTGTTTAATTATTTTAGCTCATATTTCATGCATTATTTTTTTTTATGCAAAATAAAGTGTGATACATGGCATAACTGTTAGAACTTACTGTTCATTTATATTTCTTGCTGTGTATTATTTTCTTACAAATTAAACCTAGATTTAAGGGCCACCATGTGTGTTGCATTCATTGGCCTTGACACGTTGTAACACGAAGTTGTGTGTCGCATGTAGAACACGAAAGTGCGTGATTGGCTGGCCACCAGTCTGTAAAAGCCGTGCGATGGGAATAACCGCTAATAGAGGTTGCATGCTAGTTTGACTAGCGGTTATAGTGGTCTTGTGTTGTGGATACAACACAGTAGGCATTGGGCGGGGAGGACAATTCCTTAGCGTATGGACTTCGATGCACTTCCCTTGTGACCCGGACTCTCCGCTGGAAATACGGGGTTGATGACCCATGATTACTGACGGCCACTGACGATTCTGCGGAACGTCATGCTCTTCCTGATGGGGCCTCTGGTTCCCAAGGGGGACTACGCCGATCCTATTCAGCCAGGGCCCATGCGTAGGAAGGATTGTTCTTAACTATATTTCACATAGAACGGTAGGCTACCCTATCCGTTAGGTACGAGTACTTTTGGTTTAGGTACTTGTATCTGACCGTGGCTTGGAACAATAACTTGTCGCGGATTAGTTCGTCACATCTTGTCCTTGTTTGGTTGTAGGTGTGACTTACTACTCCGATGAGAAGGGATTGAACCTTGTTGGGGTCCGGATACCATATTGGATTCATAGCATGGGAAGATACGTCACCGTGAATTAGTTTACCATCTTCCGTCCTTGTTTGGTTGGGAGGATGGTACGCTCGTTCAGTAGGTGCGTATTAGAACATGTTATAATTCGATTTACTTATTTATTTGAGCAATATTTATTCAGTTTATATGGCATGCTATTATGTGTCTTGTTACGTCCCTCTGAGGACCTGGTTGTCTTGCCAGGTGTGTGCTATTGTTCTTCGCAGGTGCTTTAGCTCTAGCCGTGTTCATTGCTATTTCTCGGGGATGATTGTACTTGGATCGTCTTCGCTTTGCTCCCCACTCATTTCATTTTTTATGTACTTTTTCTTTATTTTGTTGGTTGTGGATTTATCTCCGCCCAACATATTGTATCAAGACAAATTCATTTTCATTATATGATATCTTTTATTCATTTATTCTGTGTGGATGAGTTTAGTTATGGTTCTACTGCATTTTACAGCTTATGTATTCATACGAGGATTCCATATATTAGAGTATACTTCGTATGAATACAGCTGGCATGTCTACGTTCCTAGTCCTACGTATTTTGGGACTGGGGCGTTACAGGCATTCAATCTCGCCGGAGGCTCGTCACTAGGAAACTGGTCTGCCACATACCTAACTATATGGTCGTACCTATAGCCCATAGCTGCTTGGGCACGACCCACCAGGGGTTCTCCAGCAGCATTAACTGGCAAATTTACTGAGAAAAAGACAAGAAAATAAGTTAAAAAGATGGACAAAAAGAACTGATAGGTGTTTTCGAGCTTATGCGGCTCCAACTTAATGAAGCCTCATGCGGCTCGAGCTCAGAAGAACACTTATGCGGCTCGGTTCAGCGAAGGTTCATGCGACAGTACTCTTATAGGGACCTCAGAGTTCGGATAAGTTCATACGGACCACGTGACAGACAAATTTTGTCAATCTATGCGGCTCAACGTAGCTTATGCGACCTCGTTGGTGAAGTGCGTATGCGGCCACAGTGGCGACTCTTATGCGGCTCGCGGCTCGGCCATGGGATGAATATGCGGCTCACGTGAAGATAAAGGCTCGTGCATAAAGCATGCGGCGTAGCCAGGGCATTTAGGATTTTTTTAACTCACATAACGTCCTTACCAGCAATAGGGGGTGGACGTCAGGGTGAACCGCGGGCACGTCGGCTGTCGGAGGAGCGGTCGCAGTCGAAGTAGAAGCAGCCTTCTTGCCCTTTGCCGCCGCAGTCGACGAAGACGTCGCCTTCTTACCCTTCGCCACAATGGTCTTCTTGAGAGCCATCGGTGATCGAAGAAGAAGGTAACAATCGGGGTAGGGAAGGTTAGAATTAGAGGAGAAAGTAAAGAAGTTTCTTCTCTTAATTCCTCTTATTTATAGGAGGACAAAAGAGGGGGGACACGTAGACTAATAAAACGAAACCGACTGCTCGGATTTTGCCCCCTCTCTCATAAAGGAGATTCATCCAGGGCATAAAATCTAAAGATTTAATGAGCCGACCCTTGGAATTTCTCCAAAAAGACGGTGCTAAAATGAATTAAAGGCAATTAAAGACACGCACACGTAGCAAGGAGCTCATGCAGCCAGACAGCCCATGCGGCCAAAGAGTCCATGCAGATGGCTGGCCAATACGGCGGAGGAGGCCATGCGGCTGGGACATCCATGCGGCCAGGACATCATATGTGGCCAGAAGAGTTTATACATAGCCATGCTTCTTATTCAAAGTATTTCAATTTTGTAAATTGAAAACTTTGAAGGGGGTCTTGTAGAAGCATGGAAAAGAATAAAGAAAGATCTATGCGGCCAAAAGATCCCCATGCGGCTCAGAGAGCTCATGCGGCTTAGAGATCCATGCGGCTCAAGCGTCTATGCGGCTCAAATAGTTTCATGCGGTCCAGAGAAGGGCCACGTGGCCTTCAATAGCTCTTCTCTTTGTCTTTTTACTGTATTTAATGCCTCGACGGCTGGAAACTCTGACAAATGACAGCTCTGACGTGTAATAATGACTCTGTCATAATGGCAGACTCCTAGGGAAACAAGGGAAATCTCTGACATAATCCATCAAACCCCAAAGACCTTTATGCGACATTGACACATAGACAGTCGCATGCGGCTCAGAGAGGCCACCCCATACGGCTCAAGCAGAGGCTACCCCATGCAGCTCAGGCAGAGGCTACCCCATGCGACTCACGAGGACTATCTTCATGCGGCTCACTAAGAAGCCACCCATCATGCGGTCATCTACGCTCATGCGGCTCAGATCATCACCATGCGGTTCAAATATTCAGGGGCCACTCCCAAGCAGCCTTGACACGTGGCCAGCCTTATGCGGCTCAGTGGGGAGCAATCCTCATGCGGCTCAGGTTTCCTAAGTGGCTCGCGGTTAAGACACGTGGCATGATAGTGGGACACATGGCATCAAATCGATCAAGATTTATCAACAAATCCCAACAAAGTATTGGGATCAAATCAGATCATTTGCAATCAAGCAAATTGAACACGTGGCGGGAGATCCGAGCTTGGCATAACAAATCATGAGGATTTATGTCAATCATTATTAATTATCCATAGAGATTTAATACAATCCACATTAATTGCCTAGATTTGCTACAATCAGAATTAATGGCCCAGATTAATTGATCTCTAGCGGCCGACTTTTGAGAATGGGCAATCATTGCAAACACTAATGATGCCCCCCCACTCTTATAAATAGCAGGGTGCCATTCCCTTGCAAAGCAGGAGAGAGGAGAGAGACAGACAGAAACAGAGAGAACAGAGCATACCCCCTCGGATCCAGAGAGTCAGAGAGAGAATATACAAAGATCGAAAGGAGAGCATTTCTTCATCAACGCCAAGCAGTTCTTCTACAGAGCCAAGGTTGCACCCGATCGTCCAAGGAGTAAGGCAGAGCTGCCGTCGCTTTTCTGAGCCTCTATCGTCACCTCCCAGAATCTAAAATAAACAATTGTACTTAGATTGCTGTACCTAGGTTTTCGTCCTTAGGCTTTCTTTTTACAAACGAGTTTGTATTGTGAGTCTAAGTTCAGTCCTCCTACATAAATTGTTCTGTACTTTTACAATCAATGCCAAACAATGTGATATGCTAGTTTACAAAAATAAGATTTATGAATTTTTTGATGAGATTTGTATTCTATTTTAGATACATATTTTTGGTCCCATTTAGAGTTGGTCAGTCGACAGCTCAGTTAGCAGAGATGTACCTCAGGTAGTTTGTCAGGTTGCATGGAGTGCCAGTCAGTATCACCTCGGACCGAGATTCCAGATTCATGTCTCACTTTTGGCATAGCCTGCAGGAGAGTCTGGGAACTCGTCTCCTGTTCAGTTCAGCATATCATCCGCAGACAGATGGTCAGTCAGAGCGTACAATCCAGACTCTTGAAGACATGTTGCGGTCCTGTACACTCGACTTCGGAGGTCCTTGGGAAGATCACTTGTACCTGGTGGAATTCTCGTACAACAACAGCTTCCAGGCCAGCATCCAGATGGCACCATATGAGGCACTGTATGGTAGGAAGTGCAGATCCCCGTTAGCCTGGGATGATGTTGGAAAGAGGCAGATGCTCGGTCCAGAAATAATTGCCCAGACAGTTAAAGTGGTCATGCGAGTCAGAGATCACCTTCGAGTTGCCCAAGATCGCCAGCGTCATTGGGCCGATTCTTATCGACGCCCTCTCGAGTTTTCGGTCGACGACCATGTATTCCTGAAGATTTTGCCTAACCGTGGCGTCATTCGTTTCGGAGTACGGAAAAAGCTTAGTCCTAGGTATATAGGACCGTTCGATATTCTGGAGCGAGTAGGAGATGTATCCTATCGTCTCGCTCTTTCGCCGTTGCTAAGCGAGGTGCATGACGTGTTCCATGTATCCCAATTATGACGGTATATTCCGGACCCGAGCCACATCCTAGATCATTTGGAATTGGTTGTTGGTACCAACCTTTCGTATGAGGAGCGGCCCATGTCTATATTGGACCAGAGAAAGAAGAAGCTCAAGAACAAGACTATCAAGTTAGTCTGAGTTGCTTGGGGTCATCACTCTTTGGGTGAGTCAATGTGGGAGCGTGAGGATGATATCCGATCGCGATATCCCGACCTGTTTAACTCGTGAGGTATAATGTCTTCCTTATGCCTCATACCTTCGATTCCTTGCTTGCATGATTGATTGATTGCCTAGTTAATGCTTGCTTACGATTAGTATAGCTCGTCATTGCCCCTCTAGCCTCTTGATTAAATTCCAAGGACAGAATTCTTTTAAGGTGGGTAGAGTTGTAATGCCTGTGGTTCGTATTACGTATTTTAGAATACGTGTACGTATTTTATCTTGTATTGCATGATTTCTTGTTTAGCTTTTCTTCTTAGCTTGGTTTATTCTTGGGTTGGTTCGGCTTGGCTTGGTTTGCTTGGTTTATTATGAACCAAAGGTGAACCCCTACCTACCACCAGCACTGCCATTTATTAACCCCACTTCCTTCTCTCTCTTCATTACTCTTCTTCTTCCTCCATTAAATCTTCATCTACCAGAGAGAGAGAGAGAAAGAGAGAGGTATAGGCAAGTGCAACTTGCTTCATGGAGGAACTCCAATTTTATTGCTTCATTCTCTTTCTTACAGCATTTTAACTTACTTTAGTACTTGACATTTCTACTTTCCATGGCTAGATTCTTGTAGATCTAAGATTACTTTATTTTCAGAATTCTTGGGTTTTGATCTACTTAATCTTGTTATTTCTAAGTTTTGATGGTTCCATGTTGTAGAGAATTTCGTTCTACCCTATTGTGACCTACGGAAGTTCGGATTTGGGCTCCGGATAATGGAGTTATGGAGCTTGAGAACTTGGCTCCCATGGTGTTCTTCTTCTCGGAATTTTGGAGAAGATGAACTATGCTTGACTTGACCGCATGAATATTTCATACGGCAAGTGATTCCCCCGAGCCGCATGAATTATCCTGTCCGCATGAGCCCCCACTTGAGTTCAGCCGCATAGACGCATGACCCCGCTAAACGCATAAGGTCTCGGCATAATCTGAGCCGCTTGAACTTGGTCCACTTGTAGCCGCATATAACTTGTATTCCCTCTGATCGCATAAGCTTCTGAATTGACCTGGCCACATGGGTTCCTAACTGAGCCGCATGCACCCTCCTTCATCTCCTAAGCCGCATGTCCATAATTGGGGCTGACAGGTTTTGGTCGACAGGGTACCCACAAATCAAGTTGGAAAATGAATGTGACAACGTGGGGTGAAATAAAATTGGGTCACGTGTCAGAAAAGTTGTGCGAAGCAAATGGAGCACAAAATCGTGTGTCTGAGTGGGACACAAAGGTCATGGATGACGAGCGTCTCGAGTAGATCATGAATGAGAATTGGTTTCAAGAAACTTACTGGTCTTGTGCTCCCAAATGAAAAGTCACGGTAATGTGCTAAAAATGATCAAGGAAAAGAGTGGGAAAATTAATTAATAATCAAATGGTCTAAATCGACCCGAAGTTGTGCGAAGCAGAAAGAGTACAAGGGAACAAGTTTGAGTGGGACATTATATACCATCATGAAGGTAATCATGTCCACTATAAAACTCGTGAAGAAGTTTTACAGAGTTGAACATCCCTGACACTCCAAATATCAAAGGCACGGAAAAGCACATTTACAGATAAATAAACAGAATAAATTATTTAATGTAACTAAACAATCAAAAATAAAATAAAAATAAAAAAATCAACCCGAAATTTAGGGTGCTCACATCCTACCCACCTTATAAAAATTTTGTCCTCGAAAATAAAATTGTTCATACTCCTTCTAGGTCAAACCCCTACAATCAAGTCCCAAAACTTAAATAAAACATACCATCAAAAAGGACGACATACAGGGTCATGGTATACGGTGGTAGTGAAAGTCTCATCTAGGTATACTAGTCATGCTAAACCAAAACGGTCATAGGGTATCAAGACACACAAGCAATCTCGGGTGCTAAACTAGAAAAGTTACAGAAATAACAATCATCAAAACTGTAAGGCAGTCTACCATCCTACATGAAAACTGGTATTATCAAAAATAATAAAAAATAAAGAAAGGTAACTACCAATTATCTATAAAGGGTTCAGAAAAATCAAAATCAAAAGTTAAGGAATGAAAGTCACTTACATGGAAATCCAATCACAATATGTATATATATAGAGGGTGTGTTAGAGAGGGAAAAGCTAGTATTATGTAAAGGTTATGTGGTTCGTGTGTGTATGGGTATATATGGACATATTCATATGGTTAAATAGCAGGCATGGGTATATGTGAAATATACATGAAGAGTATAGGAGGATTTGGGTTTCAAAACAACGGCTAACAAGTTACACTACTCATGGCATATTGGTTAAACAATCTACAATACACAACCTATTTACTCATAACATGCATGGCTAACCATATACATATATATATGTAAAGAGGTAGAGATTTAGTTATGTATCTATATACATTATAACATGTATGCCTAAGCTCTATATGTATCTATATAGATATATGAACATAACATAGAGAGGAAAGGTTAGGTTTACATGGCAGTGTATACTAAGTTAGGGTGTTTGTGTCCTTGTACAAGGTATAGCTTAGTATTGAAAGGTTAAATCCGGTTTTAGTTCAGCATTTACATACAAAATCTGAAAATGAGCTAACATTTAAACTAGTACAATATTAACATAATGCAATTTCAGAATCTAGGGCTTGAACATGGCAACCAACTTAATGCTCCTAACACAACCTAACATGATGGAAATAAAACCCTAACATACTATCCACACATTTATCTATGCATACAGTTAAATATTACATATTAAATCTAAAATTTAACTAAACATTTGAAATCAATATAAAAATGTTAACCTGTATTCAGTTTTAGAATTTTGGAGAAATTCGAACATCAAACCAACCCAATGTTTATCACAACCTAACATGTAAGAATACGAAACCTAAATTTATATCCCTACATACCATAATGTATATAGCTCAAAACATTACAGTTAAAACAACAATTTGAACTAATATTTAAAATCCAATATTAAGGGTTAATATGCACACAGTCTTAGATTTGACAAATTTAAACGCAAAACTCAACAAAAAAAAATTTTTCAATTGAAACCCTACGTATAACATACATGTGCAGTGATGTAAACATAACTAATAACATTAAATCTTTATTTGAATTACGAATTTAAACTGGAAAAGCAGAAAACCAGAAATATTGGAATTTTGACAATTTAAACATCAACAACATATTAATATGTATTTAGATAGGTGGGAAATTAAGTGTAGCATGCATACGTGTCAAGCAAAGAGTCTGTGTCCACTATATATATATTTTCATGTCCCAATATAAAAGTCAAATTCTATATCAAGACCAACATTTAGATTCCTACCAAGATTATAAGGTAGGTGATTGGTGAAATCAAGACAGTTTTTATTATTATTATTATCATTTAATACAGGAATAGTAGCAAGAAGGAAATAACAATAAAATCTGTTCTGTTTATTTGTTTAAAAGAAGGAACCATTTTGAAACCCAGAGCTAAAATATCAAATCCAAAATAAGTCTAGCAAAATTATTGATTCATTGTATTAAGAAGAAACTCATACCAAGAAGTTACACAAAGGTTTATAAAAATAGCTAAACCTACTCCTAAGTTAAACAATGAGAAGCGAAATAAAATAAAACAACAATAAATCCTTTTTTTGAATGACTGAAACAAAAGTAGAGAAAACATGTTCAAAATATTTAAGGTAGAATCTGATAATCATATGCGTCTATCCACACTCATTGTACTCTAAATCCTCGTCATACTAGTAAGAAAGGCTATCACAGAGTCCTCGACTTAGGCACATACCTCTAGAATCGTGGTATTTAATATTTTCGCGATGCCGCTAGCTTGGCTGCAAAAACCTTAAATTCCCACACCCGAGAAATATATCCAAAATTAGACTATATGTCCTCACCATGCTGGCTAATGTGACTATAGAAGACTAGATTCTATAACTTACATGACCTAGCCCATATAATTTTATCTTGACAAAATTAAATTAAACCAACAATGAATACCCAAAATCAAATAAAATTTATCAACGAACATCAAGATTCAAAAATGAACAAAAATCTTTCAAATCATATAAATACAAACTCTGATGCTACAGCTAACATCAAGATTCAAAATTCAACAACCTTCCATTAAAATCAATAAATACTAACTCAAATTCAACAATAATCCATCAAAATCAAATCCAACAACAGAAAGTAAAGACAAATTAAATCAAGGGGAGAAGAGTTTTCAAATCAGAGTTAAACAAGATTCTCAAGGGTCGTCCCAGGAATCTCTCAAGGGATCCTAATTATGATTGAGTACCTTCAAAATATATCATAATCCTACTGCAGGCTGTAGTGGTACTCTAGTTCGAATACCACTACATAAACTCGACCTGCATGGGCCACCACTAAAAACGTGTCACGACCCGTACCCTAGAGTTAGGGCACGAGACGTGGGTACGTCCAGCCTACGCTGCAGTGTCGGCGGTAGAAAGCTGTCCTAGGTCACAACATCTAACAATAATATGCTAAGCAGTTTATACTCCCCGAATGGGGGTGACATAGCAGATACAGTCTCAGTCACATCTAAGGTAGAGCATAATGGAAGATAGATAAAACATGAAATCCGAAAAGGATACAGCAGATAGAAGCCTAAGTGTCTAAGATACACAAATCCAGAAATACATCTCAAAGCTCAAATACAGTAATCTATAAAATAAATACAACTCCAGACAACTGAAATAACTATCTAAACAACCTCTAATGTGTCTCCTCTAGGCTAGCAGGCAACCTCCAAGCTATCTGTAAAATTTATCAACAGGTCCAGTCAGGACAGGAGCGAGCACAATACATCTCAACAAGTCATAGCAGGAAAGGAAATGTAATCATGCTAGAGAATAAAATACAGGATCTGAAGAATAGCATAATGTAAAAGAGAGACTGTAAGGAAATATCTACGATATATATAAAGAGAGACAGTGCGTGATTCAGAGTAATGTATAAACATGTGAATGGCTAAGGACTGATTCATGATTACACTACTTGGAATGGATTCATGATTACACTACTTGGATTTATTTACATGTTCACTTATACTCCCCCATCCCCCAATCAATACACAAGGATCCATTCAAGTTACGTTAAGATTCATGATTATACTACGTTGTCCATAAAGGGTAAATCATGAATTAATTCGTGAAGGCTCGGTGATCATGAGGGTACATAAGTCACTAGCTGATTCCCGAAGATTCATGATAATAGAAGCATAAGATACGTGATGTAAGTGAAATACACATGAGACAAAAGTATCTGATGCTCCCGAGAAGGATAACATCTCATAAAGAGATCCATATAGTACCAATCCATGTTCCAACGTGTCAGCATCAAGTAAGATAGTCTAAAGCAGGAAATATAATCCTAAATATGATATAAAATGATTAGAGAATGTACTCGCCTGATAACCTGAACAACTGATAAGTATAGGGGGTCCAACTGAAGCCACATAGTCCTATTTAAAGCAACACAAGTTACAAGGTGTTCAAGTTGTAATAAATAAATCTCTACAAGCAATCTATTTTATCCTAGGTTCTTCTAAGTCAAAACAACTCTAGGTCAACTCCGATCAATAATCTAGTCAAACTAGGTCAAGTGTTGACTTACAGTTGACTTTTGGCAAACTGGTCAACTCTGGTCAAACTGGGTCAATTCTAGTCTAATTATTAAAGATATAACGTGTACTTCGTTATTCGTACGTCAAAACTTACGATACGCAAATCGAGATAAGATGATTAACGGTAAGGTTAATAATCTTATTATAGTGATCCACGTGTCCGTCTTATCAATTTCAGCGATGTGAGATCACTGGAATTGACTGATCTCAGTTTCGTTGTACTAATCCCGAAATACGAACATTATAAGAATTGATTATTAATTAATTATAAAAAGGTTAGACTCAGAGAAATTATCAATAAATATTGTCGGACGATGAAATAAATATCGCCAACGTGTCCAGAATGGTCAAATTAGTTAGAATAGTCTACCCATCGGTCCAACTTGGACACAAGGGCAAAAAGGTAATTTTGGGTTAAAATGGTGTCCGTGTCGGAGCCGTTTTGTACCAAAAAATATCTAAGAAAATAAGTCTATAAAATGTAACAAATTATATGTCCACGAAACCAGAATGGCGATACGAACCCAACGGTATCTTCAGAATTGGATTCCGTTGATCTGATCTCAATTTGGTCCGTTGACCAGAACTTGGAATTCGGTTTGTACGAAAATACGTGCCGGAGCCAACATTCTCAAAACTCAACAAACTACATGTCAACGAGTCCAGAATGACGATACGAACTCAAAGGTATATCCGGAATTGGATTTCGATGAGCCAATATCAAAATGACCCGTTGACCCGGATATTGGTATCCGACTTGCACCGAAATGTGTGCTGGATCCAACGTCCTCCAAAACCTAGCAAATTATATGTCAACGAGTCCAGAATGATGATATGAACAAAACGGTATATCCAGAATTGGATTTCGATGAGCCGGCATCAAAAAGCCCCGTTGACCCGGACTGTGGGACCCACTTTGCACCGGAAAATGTACCAGGGGCCACGTCCTCCAAATCTAACAAATTTTATATGAAAACATGCCAGAACGATGCCACAAGTCTAATAATGGTGTCAGAAATGAAATCTGGAGTCCCGTGTTCAAAAATAGAATTTTATAAGTTGGAAATTACGAATTCGGACGGTCAACTTTGGCGTCGAATTCAACCAATCAAACAAGCTCACAATGAAACGAAACTGGAGGAGTAGCAAGAGGGTTATACCAGCTTCGCACAGGAACTGGTAGCACGCCAAACGGAGCTACGGTGGAGGAGGTACAAGCTGACAAAGTTGACCCCGCGAAACTGTCCAAAATTAATACAATTTAAACGGTCAACTTGGTGGCCAGTTTTGATGTATCAAACGATAAAATCAACGGACGAAAATTACAGGAGTGAAGGTGGATATACCGAGATTGCAACGGAGGAAAGAAATTATCGATCCAACGATCGGATTACCGAAAAAATATGTGCGAAGTCGCTGCGACGGAACGCAAAATCTGGATCGTTCCCGCGCACGTCACGACGGAACTTCGTGCGAAACGTACGAATCGCCTTGACGGCGCATCCCAGAGGACGGTGGCCGCCATGGGGCCTACCCCAGGGATGCGCCCGGCCATGTGGGGGTCGGCCATGTCGACCACGGCAGTGGTGGCACCGGCGGTGGCACCTGCACGCACACGAAGAGGTGCGCGACTGTGCGCGCAAGCTGCCGTGCACTACTACGTTACAGCGCTGTGCGGCCTGCCTGGCCTAACAGAGGCGGGCGACGTACGGCCTGGTACGGCGGGGCGACGCTGCGAACGTACGGTGAAGGTGGTGGCGGCTAAGGTGGTACGGGTGGTGTTAATAACCATGGTGTTGGAGGTGGTATGATGGTGGTTGTGGTTATCTAATGTAGAGAAGAAGGAGGAGAGGAGGAGGATGGCCACTGGTGGTGGCCGACGGCCTAGGCCAAGGCGGAGGAGACTGGTGGCCGGGCTGAGGAGATGAAGGGAATGGGTTGCTGCTGTTGTTGTGTTGTTTTGGTTTGTATGGAAAAAAATATGTGAGAGAGAGAAAGAGAGTAATTGATGTGTGTGTGAGTTTGTGAGGGGAGGAGAGAGAATACCACCCCTAGAAGTTAGGGCCGGCTGAATGAGAGGGTGGGGGAAAAATTGAATGTAGGGATTTTAATGGCTAGGATTTAATTAGAGGAAATCAAATGGCTAGGATCAAATATAGCTAAAATAGGTCATTCCAATAGGAATTTAAATCAACAAAAATTTATACTCAATATTTGGAATAGAAAACTAGGTATTGAATATTATTTTTGGACATGAAAAAATGAGGGTATCACGATGGAGGGTAGCACGAAGCTGGGCTGGACTTGGTGGAGCAGGATTAGATCAAAATCGGACATTGTGCAAAAATCAAATAAAAATAGGTGTTGATGATCATGGGTAAATAAGTAGCACATGGGGATTCCAATAAATGGGACACAAGTGACATACGGGCAGTAGGCTCAATGTGGGCCATATCCATAATTGGGGCTGACAGGTTTTGGTCGACAGGGTACCCACAAATCAAGTTGGAAAATGAATGTGACACCGTGAAGTGAAATAAAATTGGGTCACGTGTCAGAAAAGTTGTGCAAAGCAAATGGAGAACAAAATGGCGTGTCTGAGTGGGACACGAAGGTCATGGGTGACGAGCGTTTCGAGTAGATCATGCATGAGAAGTTGGTTTCAAGAAACTGACTGGTCTTGTGCTCCCAAATGAAAAGTCACGGTAACGTGCTAAAAATAATCAAGAAAAAGAGTGGGAAAATTAATTAATAATCAAATGGTCTAAATCGACCCGAAGTTATGCGAAGCAGAAAGAGTACAAGGGAACAAGTTTGAGTGGGACATTATATACCGTCATGAAGGTAATCCTGTCCACTACAAAACTCGTGAAGAAGTTTTCCAGAGTTGAACATCCCTGACACTCCAAATATCAAAGGCACGGAAACGCACATTTACAGATAAATAAATAGAATAAATTATTTAATGTAACTAAATAATCAGAAAAAAAAATCAACCCAAAGTTCAGGGTGCTCACAGGTTCCAGGAAACCAGACGGCTTAGTGATGGAGAGATATGCTTGTTCATGGGTGATGCTACAAAAGTATCGGTCATTGCATTAGGAGATGTTACTTTATCTTTTGTTAGAAATAAGTCTTTGACATTGAGAGATTGTCTTTATGCACCTTCACTTAGAAGGAATTTAGTTTTTGTTTCTATGTTAGTTAAGGATGGATATTAAGTTTATTTTAATGACAATATTGTTATTAGAAAGAATAAACATTTTATCTATTCTGGTGCATTGGTTGATAATTTATATGTCATTAATCCTATTTTGCCTACAATACAGCTTATGGAAATAAATAATATGTCATCTAACTTAAACAAGAGAAAAGAACCTTCTTGTATGAACCAAACATATCTTTGTCACTTGCGATTGGGACATATTAACCTAAGAAGAATTCAAAGACTGGTTGAAGATGGACCTTTGAGTTTATTGGAAGTAGAGGCACTACCAGCCTGTGAATCATGCTTGGAAGGTAAAATGACCAAAAGGCCTTTTACGGCAAAGGGGTATAGGACCAAAAATGTGTTAGAATTAGTTCATTCTAATTTGTGTAGCCCATGACTATCCAAGCTAGAGGTGACTTTGAATATTTTGTCTCATTTATTGACGATTATTCAAGGTATGGATACATTTATTTGATGCGCCGTAAGTCTGAATGCTTTAAGAAATTCAAAGAGTACAAGGCTGAAATGAAGAAACATCATAGAAAATATATCAAGTCATTATGTAATGTATGTGGTTCGTATTACGTATTTTCGAATACGTGTACATATTTTATCCTGTATTTTATGATTTCTTGTTTAGCTTTTCTTCTTGGCTTGGTTTATTCTTGGGTTGGTTCGGCTTGGCTTGGTTTGCTTGGATCAGTATGAACCAAATGTGAACCCCTACCTATAACCACCACTACCATTTATTAACCCCACTTCCTTCTCTCTCTTTATTACTCTTCTTCTTCCTCCATTAATTCTTCACCTACCAGAGAGAGAGAGAGAGAGAGGTCTAGGCAAGTACAACTTGCTTCATGGAGAAACTCTAATTTTATTGCTTCATTCTCTTCCTTACAGAATTTTAACTTACTTTAGTACTTGGCATTTCCACTTTCCATGGCTAGATTCTTGTAGATCTAAGTTTACTTTATTTTCGGAATTCTTGGGTTTTGATCTACTTAATCTTGTTATTTCTGAGTTTTGATGGTTCCATGTTGTAGAGAATTTCGTTCTACCCTATTGTGACTTATGGAAGTTCGAATTTGGGCTCCGGATGATGGAGTTATGGAGCTTGAGAACTTGGCTCCCATGGTGTTCTTCTTCTCGAAATTTTGGAGAAGATGAACTGTGCTTGACTTGATCGCTTGAATATTTCATGCGGCAAGTGATTCCCCCTAGCCGCATGAATTATCCTGGCCGCATGAGCCCCCACTTGAGTTCAGCCGCATAGGCGTATGACCCCGCTAACCGCAAAAGGTCTCGGCATAATCTGAGCCGCATGAACTTGGTCCATTTGTAGCCGCATATAACTTATATTCCCTCTGACCGCATAAGCTTCTGAATTGACCTGGCCACATGGGTTCCTAACTGAGCCGCATGCACCCCCATTCATCTCCTGGCCGCATAAGCGCATGGCTCATCCAGCCACATAAGATCTTGCTTCCTGCAGACCGTATAAAGACCTTAAATATCTTGCCACATGCCATCATCCTCAGCCGCATGAGGTTGAGTCCATCCTCAGCCGCGTAAGGTCCACCCCTTCCCACTAACCACATATGACCCTCCTAGCTCAGCCGCATGCGCCTGACCCTATCCAGCCACATGGGCTGTTCTCTTCCCAGCCGTATGAGATCATTCCTGGCCGCATGGGTACGAGCCGCATGGTTCTCCTATAGCCCTGTGTACTGTTATCTTATTATTTGCCCATGTCTTTTAATCCCCTGTGTAATTTTACTTTCTATGGCGTACACTTTTATCCCTAGTATATATTTTTATGCCCATTTTATATCCTTACGCCTTTTGTCCTGAACTTGATAAATAACAATTTGATTGGCATGATTGAAATGACAGTTGTACATGATACGGTGTGACAAGGAACTAGCATGACACGACAGTGACCCGTAGTGGTGCACTCCTGACAAGTGACCTGACATTACATGACAATGGACTGCCGTGGCGCACTCCTGACAAGTAAACTTGACATGATAAACCTGGCACATCTTGATAAGCTGTTGTGACGGCTACATGACATGACATGACCTGTATAAATAACTTGGACACCGTGGGCGATTGTGCTTGTACAAATAATCCAGTCCTGTCTTGCATCATGTCTAGAAAGGGACTCCTGAGTACCACGGTCGGGAGTACCTATTAAAATGGACTAAGGCTAATAACTAGATTAATACATTAGTCATAAAGAGATTTCCCAGCTACAGGCAATCCCGTTACCTGGGCGCGCCTGGGATCTGTAGCCTGCCGTTGAGTAGGGCACATTTCCAGCACACTGTCATGTGTTGCACCCTTCAAGCTACTTAAGGGTACATGCATTTCCTGGACGATGTACCCACCTGAATTCAATCCCTAATTTTCGACCTGAGTAACCTGGATGGTCTGTAGGGCTTGTGGCTGTGGAATAATCTCACTGCATCTTGTTAGTAATTTGGCTCGTGACAACCCTAGTTAGTTAAAGTATCAAGCCGTAATTCTTGCTTGGCCGTAAATAATTGGATGGAGTCTAACCAATCTAGTCTTGTCCTGATCCTGTTTCAGGTTACTGCATGACCAGAATGCCTGTATTTATTTTACCGATAAATAGTGAGAAATCCAAGTTCTGTTCAGACGAAGGGTTACAACCCCGGTCCTTGTTTGTTTTACGGGTTATAACCTGGCTATCTGAATAGTCCCATGGTCATCTCATCATATATCACCCTGTTATGCTTTTCTTAAACTTCTGTCTTATTTATTACCTTATTGTTATTTTGTGCTAATTGCTGGTTTTAGTTCCTAAGTGAAGCCTCCTTTGTGGTACTTGCTCTTTTTGGGGTCTGACCCAGCTGGTTTTGTATGGCCAGATTTCAGAACAGCTCCAGAGAATCTACCAACCTTTCTGCCCGATGATGACCACCAGGCGTAACCGGGGCAACGAGTGGGTTCTTTTTGGCTCTCCCACTCTATTGTAAAAATATTCTTGTGAGCCATTTAACCGACGAGCACCTGTTTAGCTCGATTGTACTTTTACTTATTGTCTGCTTACGGGCTGTAACATGATTGACATATCCTAGGGTTGATCATGTTTGACTAAACTCTTGCTAGTCCGGACATTTTGTAACGACTAGCTTCATGATCAGCTGAATATGTAATGTTTGGGACGCCTTACTATTATATATTTAATGATCATACATCTTGTAACTTTTATTTAATTGCTTGTGTTTGAGACAATAGGCTTGTTCATGAGCTTAAGAGACTGTTGGCATATAGTAAACCCTCATGTATCTAGACAGCCGTGACCGTATAGCGAGATGGATTCCATTTCATATACGTAGCTGGCTATGTCTGCCCCCACTCTCCAGTATTCTGGTTCTGGGGCGTGACATGGTTTAAGTGGTGGCCCATGCAGGTCTTGTAAATCAAGATATGTGAGGGTTTACCGAATAGATGTCTCAATCAGTATTCGCCCTTGATCTCTGCTCGTATCTTCTGAATCCCTGGATTTCTGTCCTGATCATATGCTTATATCGTTGATCTGTCTTGGTCCTTCCTTATTGTTTTCCATGACGTCTTCTTCAGCGGCATCATTCCTGGACCTGCCGGTCAGCAAGGCGGAGCACTTCCCGTGGACCAGCAGTAACCCGGAGATCAAGTCCAGCATTCGGGAGTAGCCTCCAGAGTCGTGCCTTCTGGCGGAGAGCCACCAGTCTAGCCAGTTCAGCCTGTAGAACCTGATGATGGCACTTTGGTAGGACTCATCAAGACCTTGATAGCTTCCCAAGATCGTCGAGGAGATGCCTTGCACCAGGCAGTGACGGATGCTTTGACCAGGGGCGCTCATCAAGGTAATAGCGCGGCCAACAGCTTCAAGCGCTTGAACCCTCCCTTCTTCGATGGTAGTGAAGATGCTATCGCAGCATATGCTTGGCTTCAGGACACAGAGGTGATTCTAGAAGCATCCAGGACCCCAGAGAACGAGAAGGTAGCCGTGGTGCGCCTACAGCTATTGTATCTTGCCCGTAGCTAGTGGGCAGTGCAGGCCATTGGATTAGCAGCACCCATTCCATGGGCGGTATTCAGAGAGAGATTCCAGACGATATATTTTGATGTTGTAGCTCGGTATGATCTACAGACGAGGTTCACCATTCTGAAGCAGATGGGCAGGATGGTCGACGGATATGCGATCGAGTTTTCGAGACTCGGTCGGTTTGCTCCCACTTTGGGGGCAACCGAGTATGATAGAGCCCAACAGTTTCAGCAGGGGCTTCACCTGGAGATTCTATTGGCAGTCAAGCAGTTTGAGCATCAGACTTTTGATGCAGTCTTGAGAGCAGCTATGAGCCATGAGTATACCTCCAGAGAATTGTAGATAGGGCCGAAGGTCGAAAGAGATCTCACATCCAGATGAATCAGTCTTCAGCCCCAGCCCCGGCTGCCAGGGCTTTGACTATTGGAGCTCCGAGGCGGGTGGCCTCCGTGACGTCGGTTCAGCATTCGGGCCCGACGTACCCTCAGCAGCAGAAGCAGAAACAGTCTTCCGCAGTGGGATGTTCTCATTGTGGGAAGCCAGGCCATGTAGTGGCAGAGTGCCGCAGGGCACAGAAATTGTGTCTGGCATGTGGAGCACCAGACCATAGGGTTGGATCCTGCCCGAATAGGGGTAGTTCATCATCATCCAACCTTTCTAGCTCTTCAATGAGAGGACCAGCTCCAGTCCAGCAGCACCAGCAATACCCATTGTCGAGGCCCTTGCCGCCTCAGTCCCAGACATTCCAGCAACAACACCTCCAGCAGTATGACCAAGCCTAGGTCCAGAGTAGGCAGCGAGGATTTCAGCAGAGGGGACCAGCACCCCGAGGGCATGGACAGGCTATGGTAATGAACGTGGAGGAAGGATTGGCACCAGGAGAGGTAGTGGCAGGTACTATTCTCGTCAACTCCTTTCCAGCTTCAGCTTTATTTGATTCTGGTGTATCGCATTCATTTATGTCTGTACTATTCGCGACACGGGTAGGATTGGAGCCCGAGTCATTATCAGTAAGGCTTAATATACTTACTGGTACGGACTTGTGGGAGTAGATAGAGTGTTTTTCTCGTATCGGATCGTAGTTAGCGGTAGAGAATTTTCTGCTAGATTGATAGAATTCCCGATGACCGATTATGATGTGGTCTTAGGGATGGATTGGTTGAGGAACCAGTATGCTATGATAGATTGCCACATTGGCAGGGTAGTTTTTAGCATTCCAGGTGAGCCAGAATTTTCTTTCTCTCGAGGCGAGGTTGAGTCTTCTCCTCCGATATTGCGGATGGCAGTAGCAGCAGTTCAGTTGCCTAGGGTAGTTGATGAGTTACAGATGTTTTCCCAGAAGAGCTTCCAGGTATGCCGCCAGAGTGGGAGATCGAGTTCACCATAGACTTGATTCCTGGGACAGCCCCAGTATCAGAAAGAGTCTACAGGATGGCACCGTCAGAATTGGAGATCTTATACAAAATGATTGAAGAACTTCGAACCAAGGGATTCATTCGTGCTAGTGGATCGTCTTGGGGAACCCCGATGCTCCTTGTAAAAAAGAAGGATGGTACGTCCAGGTTATGTATTGATTATCGTATCTTGAACTCGGTGACAATCAAGAACAGATATCCTCTCCCGAAGATAGATGACTTATTTGATCAGCTCAAGGGTGCAACAGTATTCTCGAAGATCGACTTGCGGTCAGGATATCATCAGATCAGGGTCAAAGAGTAGGACATCCCGAAGATAGCTTTTAGATCGAGGTATGGGCATTAGGAGTTCCATGTTATGCCCTTTAGAGCAACCAATGCGTCGGTGGTATTCATGGATCCCATGAATCGCATCTTCATGCCTTACTTGGATCAGTTTGTGATTGTGTTCTTAGATGACATCCTTGTCTATAGCAAGAGTGAGGCGGAGCAGGAGCAGCATCTCCGTGTGGTTCTTCAGACTCTCAGGGAGCACTAATTATTTGCCAAGTTCAGTAAATGTGAGTTCTGGCTCGATCGCATTTCGTACTTAGGTTATATTATTACCAGAGGAGGAGTAGAAGTAGATCCCCAGAAGATTGTGGCTATTGAGTCATGGCCAGTGCCCAGCATCGTTGCAGAAGTTCGCAGTTTTCTTGGATTGGCCGGCTACTACCGGTAATTTATTTCGGACTTTGCTCGGATTTTAGGGCCCTTGACCCAGTTGACCCGCAAGGATGCACAGTTTGCTTGGACAGTAGAGTGTCAGAGTTCTTTCGAACAGTTGAAGCGAGGCTTGATAACGGCACCCATTCTTATGCTTCCAGATAGAACTGGAGGATTCTCAGTGTATTGTGATGTTTCAGGCAGAGGTTTAGGATGTGTTCTGATGCAGCATGGAAAGGTAATAGCTTATGCGTTACGACAACTTCGTGATCATGAGAGAAATTATCCAACCCATGACTTGGAGCTGGCAGTAGTAGTGTTTGCACTTAAGTTGTAGAGGCACTATTTGTATGGAGATAGGGTGGAGATTTTTACCGACCACAAGAGCCTGAAGTATGTTTACACTCAGAAAGATCTTAACATGCGTCAGAGGAGATGGCTGGAGCTTTTTGCGGATTATGATGTCAACTTACAGTATCATCCTGGGAAGGCTAACGTCGTTGCTGATGCTTTGAGCAGGAGAGCCGGAGTTTATTTCCTAACAGCGTAACCAGAGCTGTTAGCAGATCTTCAGAGGATGGGTATCAAAGTTGTTCTCCCTTCTAGTGTGGCATTGATGGCCAGTATGCAAGTTCAGTCCACTATAGTCGACAGGATCCGGATGGCACAGTCGACGGATTCCAAGCTTCAGCGACTCAGAGTAGAGTGTAAGGCAGGACGAAGACCAGAGTTATGTATTCATGAGGATGGTACACTTCGACATGGTAAGCGTCTTTGTGTACCCAGTGAAGATATCAGGCAGGAGATCATGGCAGAGGCTCACAGTTCGCAGTATTCTATTCATCCCGACGGTACGAAGATGTATCGTGATATCCGTCAGCACTTTTGGTAGAATGGCATGAAGCGGGAGATAGCCCGGTTTGTCTCTCGTTGTTTAGTCTGCCAACAAGTCAAGGCTGAACATCAGAGGCCCGCTGGACTTCTTCAGCCCTTGCCGATTCCAGAATAGAAGTGGGAACATGTGACCATAGATTTCGTGACTGGATTACCTAGGTCTCCAGCTGGTCGAGATGCTATTTGGGTTATAGTTGATCGGCTCACGAAGGTAGCTCACTTCCTCCCGTTTAGAGTTGGTCAGTCGACAGCTCAGTTAGCAGGGATGTACCTCAAGTAGATTATCAGGTTGCACGGAGTGCCAGTCGGTATCACCTCGGACCGAGATTCCAGATTCACGTCTCACTTTTGATATAGCCTGCAGGAGAGTTTGGAAATTCGTCTCCAGTTCAGTTCAGCATATCATCCGCAGACAGATGGTCAGTCAGAGCGTACAATCTAGACTCTTGTAGACATGTTGCGGTCCTGTACACTCGCCTTCGGAGATTCTTGGAAAGATCACTTATACCTGGTGGAATTCTCGTACAATAACAGCTTCCAGGCCAGCATCCAGATGGCACCATATGAGGCACTGTATGGTAGGAAGTGCAGATCTCCGTTAGCCTGAGATGATGTTGGAGAGAAGCAGATGCTCGGTCCAGAAATGATTGTCCAGACAGTTGAAGTGGTCAGGCGAGTCAGAGATCACCTTCGAGTTGCCCAAGATCTCCAGCGTCATTGGGCCGATTTTCATCGGCGCCCTCTCGAGTTTTCGGTCGACGACTATGTATTCATGAGGATTTCGCCTAACCGTGGCGTCATTCGTTTCGGCATACGGGGAAAGCTTAGTCCTAGGTATATAGGGCCGTTCGATATTCTGGAGCGAGTAGGAGATGTATCCTATTGTCTCGCTCTTCCGCCGTTGCTAAGCGAGGTGCATGACGTGTTCCATGTATCCCAATTACGATGGTATATTTCGGACCTGAGCCACATCCTAGATCATTCAAAATTGGTTGTTGGTACCAACCTTTCGTATGAGGAGCGGCCCGTGTCTATATTGGACCAGAGAGAGAAGATGCTCAAGAACAAGACTATCAAGTTAGTCCGGATTGCTTGGGGTCATCACTCTTTGGGTGAGTCAACGTGGGAGCGTGAGGATGATATCCGATCGTGATATCCCGACCTGTTTGACTCGTGAGGTATAATGTCTTCCTTATGCCTCATACCTTCGATTCCTTACTTGCATGATTGATTGATTGCCTAGTTAATGCATGCTTGCGATTAGTATAGCTCGTCATTGCCCCTCTAGCCTCTTGATTAAATTCCAAGGACGGAATTCTTTTAAGGTGGGTAGAGTTGTAATGCCTGTGGTTCGTATTACGTATTTTAGAATACGTGTACGTATTTTATCTTGTATTGCATGATTTCTTGTTTATCTTTTCTTCTTGGCTTGGTTTATTCTTGGGTTGGTTCGGCTTGGCTTGGTTCATTATGAACCAAAGGTGAACCCCTACCTACCACCACCACTACCATTTATTAACCCCACTTCCTTCTCTCACTTCATTACTCTTCTTCTTCCTCCATTAATTCTTCACCTACTAGAGAGAGAGAGAGAGAGAGAGAGGTCTAGGCAAGTGCAACTTGCTTCATGGAGGAACTCCAATTTTATTGCTTCATTCTCTTTCTTACAGTATTTTAACTTACTTTAGTACGTTTCTACTTTCCATGGCTAGATTCTCGTAGATCTAAGTTTACTTTATGTTTAGAATTCTTGGGTTTTGATCTACTTAATCTTGTTATTTCTAAGTTTTGATGGTTCCATGTTATAGAGAATTTCGTTCTACCCCATTGTGACCTATGGAAGTTCGGATTTGGGCTCCGGATGATGGAGTTATGGAGCTTGAGAACTTGGCTCCCATGGTGTTCTTTTTCTCAGAATTTTGGAGAAGATGAACTGTGCTTGACTTGACCGCATGAACCTTTCATACGGCAAGTGATTCCTCCTAGCCGCATGAATTATCCTGGCCGCATGAGCCCCCACTTGAGTTCAGCCGCATAGGCGCATGACCCCGCTAACCGCATAAGGTCTCGGCATAATCTGAGCCGCTTGAACTTGGTCCACTTGTAGTCGCATATAACTTGTATTCCCTATGACCGCATAAGCTTCTGAATTGACCTCGCCACATGGGTTCGTAACTGAGCCGCATGCACCCTCCTTCATCTCCTGGCCGTATATGTATATGGCTCTGTTTGCCATTAAAATTCTTTTATTACAAATTTTAATACAAACAGAACAGTGTTACAATATAGGACTTAGATGTAGTCCTAGGAGTACACTTTTGTTTATCTGGGTCCCTTGTGCCGATGGAGTGAGTGGTAATGCGTTGACTCCGTTAACGATCTGACGACGGTTATCGGTTCTCTGAAGGTTAGGATTGCTCTAGGTGCTGGAGCTTGCTGAGAGGAGGAAGACGTTGAGTGTCTGTATCTGTCTCTCTGGTGGTGTATTCTTTCATTTTTTGTACGTAGGATCATTCTGTGTGTGTGAGAATAAAATGATCCCTCTATTTATAGTTTTGCAGACTGGCTGCTCATACGCGCATATAGGATACGCCTGTACGTCAGGATGCCACGTGTTGTTTGCTGATGGAGGCGCATGAACGATGCGCCCTGATCGAGGGTTTGACTTCTTCATGGTGCTGTTATAAACCGGCACGTAGCAGAGAAGAAGATCTTTCGGTTGCTGAGATCTTGGGTGAGTTGAGTCAAAGGACACGTGTCGTCGACTCCTGGCTCGGAGATCTCGGATTTGATGAGAGAATGATCTGGTAGGATGCGCCTGGGATTGGGCGCATGAGGAGACTTTGGCTCGTAACCTTTAGGAGTCATGAACCATTTTGGACGCATGGCTTTTGAGGCGCATGCGAGTCTTCAGTAGTGACTTTACTCCTGTATTTTGGGATCAGAGAGAAGTCTGGGGCGTATGGCTTTTGAGGCGCATGCAGAGCTTTAACGGTGACTTTCCTTCTGTCTTTAGGGATCAGTGAAAAGTCTGAAGCGCATAGCTTTTGAGGTGCATGCAGATTTTGGTGCATGGCTGCGGAGGTGCATGCGAGTGGTTGGGTGGCCACGTGGCAGTAGCCGTCGGAGGAAAGTAATGATGTTGCTGACGTTGCCGACGCTTCGTCTTTGAAAAAAGCTGTCAACTGTTTAGACTTCGGGAGGCGTGCTGCCAACTCTGTCAATTCAGCATTTAATGTTTTTGACATTCGGTGGACAGCTGAGTAGGCGCGTTGATTGGCATTCCACTAGGCATATGGGGGACGCATGGGGGCACATCCCCTGTGATGCGCTTGATGCTGATTGGCGCGTCTGTGTGATGCGCTTGGTGTTGAAGGGTGCGTCTATGTGATACGCGGTCTGGTCGGTGCATCCGCTTCGTGACACGTTCTTTAATACAGCGACTGTTATATTCTTCGAGTGCTTTAAATAGCCATTTTGACTTGGCTGAATTCGAAGCGTCCGGTTCATCTATTAAATGTAAATTTATTGCACGGAATTCGGAGAGCCATCCACTTGGCGCATGGGTTTGATTTGCCCGGTCTATAAATAGTGGCATGGAGAGATGGTTTGCTTCTCGTTCTCTCACGTTTTTCCGACATGAACTTGTGTACTCGAATGCATTCTATTGACGAGATGCTTCCGAGGGTGAAGATGCGACGCAATGTCTTTGTTTATGCACTTGAAGGTGACTGTTACATCCAAAAGTCGGAGTCGAGGGCTTCCGAGGCAGGCGGAAGGTGCCTGTTGCATCCAAAGATAGGGATGCTCGGGCCTCGTCTTTGTTGTGCCGGAAGAGCACAGATCGGAACGACGGTGCTGCAGCTTTGGAGGCTCTTTTTTCCTTCAAAGTGGGCGTTGCCCACTATGGTTGTGTTGAAAGCTGCTCCTTTAGCCGCAGTTTCGATTACGGTCTTCCTTGGCCTTTTGAGGCTCTTTCGAAGCCTCCCCTGGCCACAGGTTGGCTTGCGGTGCTCTTCACTTCCTCGGCTAGAGGGATGATTGCCACCCTCGTTCTGCTCAATAAATGCTTCATTAGTCGAATCATTTTGACGGCGGTGAGCCTGGCTGGAAGAGCGGCACATAACTGGGCTGCTGAAGGGATGCACATAACTGGGATGCACATAACTCAGCTGCTGAAGGGATGCGCCCTGCTGGGGACGCATGGTGGGATGCGCCTGACTGAGGGCGCATGGTGATTGCTGCGCCTACTTGAGGGCACATGGTGGCTGCTGGCGGTAGACTTAGGATCTTTTCTTTGTAGAAATTCTCCTTTGTACAATCTTTTCTTGGACATGTAATAGACTTTTATATGTTAAATAAAAAGTCCTCTTTCAATGTCTATGTTTGTGGCCTTTGCTGTGAAGTACTTTGTCCAAGCTCTGGCGCATGTAGTCTGGCGCATAGACTTTCTAGTTCTGAATTTCCACGCTTCTACAAGACCCCCTTCAAAGTTTTCAAAACTTTTAGATAAGTTTTGGAATACTTTGAATAAGAAGCATGATAGTAAAGGTGCATGGGCGCATAGATACTCCGTGCATCAGTGATGGGGCGCAAGCTCCGCTCAGTTAATGCAAATGATAACGCCTCGGTAACCGAAAAAAGATTAATGATGATCTTTTTGGTTTTATTTGCGATTATCTCTTCACAGAACCCGAGGCGACGGCTGAGATCACATATCATCGGTTCACGCGTGCAACCAAGCCCTATAAATAGACGAGAGATGGAGAAAGAGAGAGTTCTTCTTCTCCTTGCTCTTGCTTTTTTAGAGTTTTTCTGCAAAAACCCGAATTTTCTTCTTCAAAAGGAATGGCTCCCAAGACTCCTCGCGATGGTGCAAAGGGCAAGGAGCCGGCGGAGTATGACGAAGAGGATGCTCCTGTCACCATTCTGACTCCGGCCGACGTTCGACCCGCTGTAACGGGTGGGTGTCGTCTCTTCTACTATTTTTTGTTCAGACGATCTTTGGATCATGCGGCTGAGTTGGTGTGCCCTAACTCTCTGCTGCCGACGCGCGTGGACTTCTGTCCGCATCGAGATTTTATCCCGCCGACGTACATAGGTTTAGGCCTTTATCATGCACCGAGGTTTAACTGCTGACGCGCATGGGTTTACACCCTGATGATGCGTCGAAGCCTCTGCTGACGTGCATAGGTTTATGCCCTGATGATGCGCCGAAGCCTCTGCTGACGCGCATGGGTTCATGCCCTGATGATGCGTCGAAGCCTCACTGCTGAAGCACATGGGTTCATGCCCTGAAGATGCGCCGAAGCTTTTACTGACGCACGTGGGTTTACACCCTGCTGATGCGTCAGGTTGCTTTGACACACTTTGTCTTTTTGCCTGACTTTTATTTTTGTTGTGCCAGTGTCAATGACAATCCCTTTGCTGAATGAGGTCCTTCTGGATGCTTCTCTTTGTCAAATAGGAGTTGATTTTGACGAGGCGGTTATCAACCCTGCGAAAGATGCTATCTTACAGAACCAACCTCCTGAAAGAGTGCTGCAGATCCAGAACCAGTTGCCGATTTTCCTCCAGAGTATGATGGAGAGCGGTAAACTGAAATCTGCTGAATCCGAGGATGTGACTTTCTTAAAACCTGTCTTTTTGTTCGATGACCGACTGGTCTCTTCTGAAGCAAAGATACTGAAGATCAGAGAAGACTGGTTCTTTTCTGCAAAAGGTATGGTTCTTTACATGCGGCAACTTGACCGTCAGTTGCCGCTGACGGCCTTTTACCGTTTGGCTTCAAAGAGAAGGATGCGCTGGGAACTTACTCCTTCTCAAGGAGGGGCCTTGGGAGGTACTCTTTCGATTGATGCTACCTCGAATCAGAGGGATACCTTGGCCGCTTCGCGAGCCAGTTCCTCGTTTAGTTGTCGATCTTTGCGTCCTGGGAGCCTCTACAGTGAAGTCCCTAGTGACACATTTGCCTTCAGTGCTCCGACCTTTGCAAATCGGATGCTGACATCGAAGGTCACGTATCCGAAAGGTGGCTTTAGAGTTGAAGGTTGGTGTCACTATATCCCGAGGTGGGACGAGTTGACCATTTGGGTGCTATCGAAGTTCAAGGCTGAGCTTAAGGAGATTGGGCTGACAGTCGCTATCCGTGCCACACAGGCTGGCGTGGACCTCAATAAGCCTATGTTCCTTGCACTCGTAGAATTGTTCAATGCCCAGACTGGCACTTTCTATACTACGGTAGGGGAGTTGGGGTTGGCTCTCCATGAGATGTACGAAGTGTCCAAGCTTCCCTGGGGCTCGGAACCGTACGAGGAATATTTCCCGTCAAATGAAGAGATCCAGGTTCTGGAATATAAGGACCCGGAGATGATGGCTATTTTCAAAGAAGTGGCAAGCCATCATTATCTGATGCACCGAAAGAAAAAAGGCAAGACCCAGCCTCATGCGACTGCTTGGAGGGATTATGTTTTCAAGCAGGATTTGGAGGACTCCTCAAGGATCTGGTTTACGACTCCGCAAGGGCTGAAACCTGCGGAAGTGACTTCTGAGATAAGCCGGCTGGACGAGAGGACTCCTGGTTCAAATGAGAGTGGCGAGAATGCTTATAGCTGCTTCTGGGACTGTGCGCACCGGATGTCGTCTAAGGTGGTACTGACGGCCTACTTGATGATATGGCTCCGGGATTGTGTGTTTGCGGACGGATCTGGTGCATTGGAGTGGGTACACCGAAACCTTATTTTACCCGCCGTAAAGTTGGTTTTTGGACGTCCTTTAGCTCTCCTTCCCGCGATGGTGTGTAACCTGTGGGGGGGTTTGAGGACCTTTGCTGATGACGTGATCCAGAGGAGAGGTAGAAACGACAACTTTCCCTGGACTGAACTGCCATTCCATTATCTTATGGGATGGCTGATTCTGCATCATCCGAACGTGATGAGTCCAGGTCCGGAGGAGGATCATGTTGAAGGAGATGCCTTCATCCGTCGCTTCTACAAGAGGAAGTGGTTACATACTGGCGTCCACGTTTGTAGGAGAGTTCTGTCCTACCTTCAGGGGTGGGAGATTGTGAAGGTTGGCCCCATCTTTAAAGACTTCGAGGCTGACCAAGATTTGGACGACTCTAGTGAAGATACGATTACTCTGACGAAATAGGGTTTTCTTGGTTGCAAAGTATTCGGCCTTCTCACTTGGTCTACCGTAACCAGAATAGATGTTATCTGGAGCCATATCTGTCCAGCCGGTTTGTTCGCCAGTTTGGCTATACCCAGCTAATGTTGCAGAATCCCAGTAGCAGTCTGGGGTTTATCGGGAGTTTGCTGGATAGATCCCGGGGCTGGCAATATTACAATGCCGGTTGTACTGGTGTTCGTTTTACTACGCCAGTTTGCAACCCTCTGCCACATATCCTATATTCGGCCGTTAAGCTGTATTGCACTATGAATGCTGCATCTCCTGGTTATGACAGGGAGACTAGTTTCATCGTTGGAACTCAGCTGGAGGCCATGGTGAATATGTTGATAGCGGCCCGGTCATATCGTCTGCCAGAATTGGCGGGATATCGGGCTGCTGCTGCAGCATTAGTGAGAGATCCCTCCGTTGGGAAGAGACGGGCTGACACGGAAGCCGGTTCGTCTGTACCAAAAAGGTCGAGAAAAACGACGACTCCAAAGGCAATGGGAGTGCCTCCTGTAACGCCAGTGGAATCAGTTCCTGCTGAGGTATGGAGTCCTCCGTAATTTTGGCTCATCTTGTCATTTTGGTGACTTGTGTTTTTCTTCTTGTAGGGATCATTGAAGAAGAAGACCCGTGTTTCAAAACTGGGTGCTAGTAAACCGAAGGAGGTGGCAAGCTCTTCTAACGAGCGCATTCCTCCTATGGTGATGTCTTCCATGGAGAAGAGTCCTGAAGATGTTCCTGCGGAGGTTTCAGTATCTACAGACTTTGTTGAAAGAGACGCAGAGATTGCAGCAACTTCCGGGATGGTGCCAGCTGCCGTGGAGGCCTTGGACACTGAGGGTCCAGCGGAGATGGGGCTTCGTGATGATGATGTGGAGTGGAGTTCGTCGTCTTCGGATGACGTTGCTCCAGAGTTGTAAGAGCCTGTTGCGGGGGCAACAGAGGTGGTTGGAATAGAGGAGAGGGTTGATTTCCCTCCTTGTCATGATGAAGGGGGGTCGGCTGCAGCATTGCCGAGCCCTACCCCAGACTCAGCGGCGGAAGCTGAGGTGGCTACCAATCAGGAGTTCGCGACGGATCTAGTCCCTGTAGAGGGATTTGATGAAGTGGATGAGACTCGTCTGCCGGTCCTGACTTCAGGGGCGAGTCAGGAGACAAGTGTTGATCTCTCCATTCTGACAGGGGAGGTACTGGCTGCTGATAGGAAATTGGGGGCTGAAGAGGTGGCCACTGATGTCGGTGGTACTTCCGAGTTCGAGAAGGGTAAGGGTGTGATGGAACCCTCTGTTGCTCCTTCCACTTGGGGTACGATCTCGACGCCTGTTCCGGCTTCTTCTGTTCCTTTGTCTCCTCGGGCTAGTAGTCAAGCCCCTGTTGATGGAGAGCCTATTGATGCCGAGGTTCCAGCCTCGCAGGTTGAGGTCGGTGGGTCTTCTTCCGGTCCGCTAACTGGAGCAGCTCCTCCAACTCCTGCTATGACATCGCAGGTGCTGGCGGATGCAGATGAATATGTGAAATTCATCGTCGAGGCAGTGCATAAAATACTGCAGAGGGGGGTATCGATAGTGATGGACGCCAACGGGAGCTTTGTGACGGCAAGAACTCTGGCACTGCCTCATATCAACCTGATCCGTCTTTACCAGGGCCACGATCATATGGCCGTCATTCTGGAAGCCACGGTGGCTGGGTTGGACCAGCAACTTTCCGAACTTCAGCGCATCCAGCAAAATGACCTCTCCGTCTTGATAGATACGGAGAAGGAGAAGCTGATCGCCGAGATTGAGTCTTCTTACCAGGCCACTGCGAGTGTCTGGGAACATGAGGTAGCTGAGACTGAAGCTGTAGTAGAGCGGTTATCTCAGTCTATACGGGAGACAGTGGAGGTGCGAGCTGCGTTGGACGCTAATATCGCGGAGATTGATGCCCAGATCCGCCGCCTTGAGGACCAGCGGGCCCGACTCCTATTAGACGCCGAACGTGTCCATGCTGAGCATATAGCATTCAAGAAGGAGGAGGCAGCTTTTACCCACCGAGCTCTTACCCTGGCTCAGTAGCGGCAGCAGCTAGATGAGAAGCATGAGAACGATACTTCTGCTGAAGCGGTTGAAGCGATGCATCAAGAAGCTGAACGTCGAGTCTTGACGACTGTGGAGACTCGAGCGGCAGACTTGAAATGCCGAATTGTAGAGCTTTCAGCCAACCCTGGGGATATTTAGGGCTTGTAGTCTCTTTCGTGTATTTGCAACTCTTGCTAGGGATAGTGTAATCCTTTACTCTCCTTTTTAGAAACAAAGAAGTACACAATTTCTTTGATGTGTTCATTTTTGCTTGTCATGAACTTTGATGATTTGTGTGGACCTATTATCTTTTGTGCACCTTGGTTTTTTAGGTACAGATAATAAGTTTGAACGAACCAACATGTTTGCTCAGAGGTAATGTGGACGTGGCAAATATGGGGTTCAAATGATAGAATCTTCCTACTCAGAGGTGTTATGGACGTGGTAGGAATGATCCTGGGGGACACGCGGAACTACTCAGAGGTAATATGGACGTGGAAGTTCTGCGATCAATGTACGACAACGCAGGGGTTGTCTGTACGGGATGTTTACTCAGAGGTAATGTGGACGTGGTAAACATGGTAGGTAGCGTACTCTTATGGAATGTAAGATTTTGCTTTGTAGGGTGTAGGGAAACAACTCAGAGGTGATGTGGACGTGGTTGTTCTTCTACTGGAGGATGCCACGGAACAGCTGGGCTCCGGAAGCGTATGATTTTGTGGAAGGAAATTGTATGTGAGCCCTGATGATTGGGTCCACAAATCCCCTTGTGGAAGTACATGTCTGAAAAGATGTCAAGAGTAGTACTTCTTTAGGAACTTGCCATTGATGGGCATCATGAACAAGTCCCCATTGGATTTGAAGAGGCGGTAAGTACCGTTTGAGTATATTGTCTCTATGATGAAAGGTTCTTTCCACTTGGGCTCGAACTTCCCTAGTGTCTTGTGAGTCAACACCATCGGCCTCCTAACTGCCAGAACCAGGTCGCCTACTTAGAAAGTCCTCTGCTTGACCTTCTTGTTGAAAGCCTGTGATATACGGGCTTGGTAGAGTTCGATGCGTTGTTGAGCTAGGAGACGCTTTTCGTAAAGTGCCTCGAGTTCCTGCAGACGATGACGTTGATTATCTTCTTCTGTGAGTTGGTTTGTGATTGCTACACGGAGTGAGGGTATCTGAATCTCGAGAGGCAGTACCGCTTCACTCCCGTAGACCAAGGAGAATGGTGTGTTGCCTGTCGGGGTCCATACCGTTGTGCGGTAGGCCCAAAGGCATTCGCCGAGCTTTTCGTCCCAGTCGCATTTGTTAGATGACACGACTTTTTTGAGTAGCCTGACGATAGTCTTGTTAAACGCCTCTGCTAATCCGTTTGCAGCCGGATTGTAGGCGGTTGATGCCACGTTTTGAATGCGATTCTTGTCACAGAATCTGCTAAAAACATGGCTGATGAACTGAGGACCATTGTCGTGGCTGATCCTTCGAGGTACTCCGAAATGGTAGATGACGTGGTGCTTGATGAAGCTGATCACCTTGGAGCTTTTCACTTCTGCCAGTGGAACTGCTTCTGCCCATTTGGAGAAGTAGTCGGTGATTGCTAGGATGAAGCGGTATCCTCTCGATAAAGAAGGGGTGATCGATCCCACAATGTCTATACCCCAAGCTTCAAAGGGCCAGGAGGCGACTGTAGGATGTAGTGGTTTTGATGGTATATGGATGAAGTCTGCGTGAAGCTGGCACGCATGGCACTTCTTAGCATATTCGACAGCGTCAGCGGCCATGGTTGGCCAGTAGTAACCCATACGTCGCAGTCGGTCCTGCAACTTAGGGCCAGGTTGATGGGCCCCGTAGGTTCCATCATGACCTTCTCGAAGGGCTTCGGCTGCTTCTTCGTTAGACAAATATCGAAGGAGAAGTCCATCGTAGGAGCGTCAGTACAGCATTTTTGTGGCTGTATCGTAGTAGAATCGAAGAGAGCGTCTCTGGACTGAGACGGCTTCTTTCGGATCCTCTGGAAGAATTCCGTAGACAGCAAAGTCGATGAACGGGAATCTCCAATCTCGGACGTTAACACCGACACCCGTTGACATGGCATGGGCCATTTGTGAGCACAGGTTGTCTTTAAGGCAGACCATGTCTCGACCCACTACCGTGACGTAGTGTTGAGTCCCGAGGGGTGCTGCCAAGAAGGCTGCGAGGCCAGCCAGAGCATCAGCCTCCAGATTTTATAGGCGAGGTACGTGTTTGATGAAGAACCCGGTAAATATTAAAACGATGTTCAATACAACTTCATGGTAAGAGATCAGGTCTTCATGACGAACCTCGTATTGCCTTCTGATTTGGTTTACGACGAGTTTTGAGTCACCGTAGGCTTCCAAATGATTTACCCCCAGCTATTGTGCTAGTTGGAGTCCCGTAATGAGCGCGTTGTACTCGGCAACGTTGTTGGAGCACGACTTCGAAAGGAAGTAAGCATGCTGGATGACCAGCTGATCGGAAGAGACTAATACCACCCCCACTCCTGCGACGATTTGGCCTTTGGGGCCTGTTCTCGAAGTGCCATCGAAAAACATCCGCCAGACGGAGCCTTCTTCGGTGACGTTTGATTCTTGAACTTCATCCAGGATGTCTTCATAGAGTCTTGAGGACTCTGGGATAGGGTGTGCAGCTAAAAAGTCGGCCAGAGCTTGACCTTTAACAGCTTTTTGTGGAACGAACACCATGTTGTATGGCGTTAGCACGATCGCCCATGTGGCTAGCCGGGAGTTCAATAATCCTAGCTTCGTCAAGAGGACTCTGAGCGGATTGACTCGGGAAACGACTTGAATTGTCTGTCCAGAGACATAATGTCGAGTCTTTTGGATGGCAAATACCAAAGCCAATCACTCTTTCTCAACGGGGTTGTACCGGTGTTCGACCCCGATCAGAGTTCGACTGAGGTAGTAGATTGCTTGCTCATAGCCTGTATCGTTGTTCTGAGCCAGCAGAGTGCCGAGGGAATGATCCATGGCACGGACGTAGAGAAGGAATGGTTTGCCGGCGACTGGTGCCACCAGGACTGGCGGGCTCGTCAGGTAATCTTTGATGTCATCGAAAGCTTTTTGGCATTCCTCTGTCCAGACGTAAGAGACTCCCTTCTTCATGAGCTGAGTGAAGGGTCAAAATTTGCCGGAAAGGTTTGCTATGAACCTCTGGATGTATGCCAGACGCCCCTGTAGGCCTCGAAGTTCTCGAAGGTTCTTCGGAGGGTCCATATCGAGGATGTCTTTGGTCTTCTCGGGATCGACATGAATGCTTTTCGCCGTAATAATGAAGCCCAAGAACTTTCTGCTCGAAACCCCTAGGAAAGATTTAGCAGGGTTCATCTTGAGTTGATGCGCCCGCATGAGATCGAAGACTGTCTTGAGGTCTTGCAGGTGATCTCCTTTGAGACGGCTCTTGACTGCGATGTCGTCAACATAGCATTCGCTGTCTTACGAAGATGCTGACGGAAAATGGAGCTTATAGCACGTTGGTATGTCGCACCAGTATTCTTCAAGCCGAAGGGCATCACTGTGTAGCAGAAAACGCCCTTTGGAGTCCTGAATGACGTATATTTTGCATCATTAGGGAACATCTTGATCTGGTTGTAGCCCGAATACCCATCCATGAAAGACGTGCGCTCGAAGCCACATGTATTATCGATCATCACATTGGTGATTGGAAGCGAGAATTTGTCCTTTGGGCAAGCAAAGTTGAGGTCCCTGAAGTCGATGCAAACTCGTATCTTCCCATTCTTCTTGGTGACGGGGACGACGTTGGCTACCCAATCTGGGTTTTGCTTTTCACGGATGAAGCCGCTGGTCAGGAGTTTGTCTACCTCCTGATTGATGGCGTTCATGATGTCCGAACGAAAGCGTCGTTGTTGTTGTTTGATAGGCTTGGCATCAGGTAAGATGTTCAGTCTATGCATCACGATCTGGGGATCAAGTCCCGGTATATCTTCGTAGCTCCAGGCGAAAATATCGATATACTCTTTAGCCAGCTGGATTAAAGATTCTCGATCTTCTCCTTTTAGGCTTTTGCTGACGAAAATGGGTTTGGAAGAAGATCCATCCCCAAGGTCGATCTGCTCAACTTCATCTTCGGTGGGGGGTTCACGTAGTTCGAAGCGAGACTCCCATTGTTGTCCCAGGCGTTGAGCCCAGGGTTCTTCTTCGAAGAATTTCGGCGCTTGGTCTTCGCCTTCTTCTTCTAGAGATTGTACAGACGTCATGTTGGCTGACAGCACTCTCTTGAAGACAGATCCGATACTGGTATCGGAGTCCCACGTTGATGCTTCAGATGAGTGAGAATGTTCTACTTCTTATGCGTCTGAACTCTCTGGAGTTGACGGTGGCGTGACATAGACTACCCCCCGTCGAGTTCTATTGTAATAGTCCTGTGGCTTTCCTTTAGGTGTTGGAAGCCGGAGAGGAAGACGTCGACCCTTGCCGTAGTTCAGGCCTTTATTGCTTTTCAGGTCGTAATCCATCTTCTGGATGAGGTACTTTGCCTTGTCCGTGTACCGATAGAGTTATATTCTGCCGGCATCTGGTTCTGGCTCGAGTGGCGGGAGGTCTTGATGACGCTCAACCTTGCCGAAAATGATGGATTCTTCGTCTCGACTCCGCGATGGGACTATGTAACAGACCCCTTGGGACGGGACTACTCGATTTACATGATGGACGATCGTTATTTGTGTTTGCAACGACCGTAGAACGTTATCTAATGTATACATGGCATTCCAATGTGGAAGACTAGAATAATTAAAATACACTCTGTTATTGATGAAATACGAGATTTTATCCTGCGGGATTACATTGTCCAGAGATGGGGCATCTACATCAGCAGAGATATATTCCCCTAGCTCTTCATCTGTAAGCACTGGAGTAGGATAGGGAGAGTCCACCACAGCATTGGCTTTGGAGTCCGAGAGGACTACGTGGGCCTTCTCTGGCAGCTGGGATAGCGGCGGCTTGCCCTTAAGACACACCTACAGAGGTGCCTCCGCTGTGTCTCCGGTGATTGATGCCTTCCCCTGTAGTTTTGCCATGAAGGGTGTCGATGTTTGAGGCGGCTTTCCCTTGAGCCGTATCTTCAGGGGAGCTTCAGGAGTAGCTGGTGCTTTCCCGGGTAGCTTAATGCTCATGGGAGGCAACTTCTGAGGCGGTTTGCCTTTGAGTCGGATTTTCAAAGGAGCGTCGGGAGTGACCTCATGCTCCATGTCCGGCTCTGCTACCGTTTCTGCTTCGTCGTCGGCATCATTGGCTTTCTCCTCATCAGGTGATTTGTATAAGTCGGCGTCGGTGAAGTAGGCTTCAATCCCTTTGAAAGGGTCGACGTCCGCGAACTCCGTACGGATGACGTTGTTGGTGGACACGTACTTCATACATTGGTGGAGCGTAGATGGCACCACCATGTACTCGTGCAGCCATGGGCGACCAACAGAAGGTTGTAGTTGACTTCGGCATCCACGACATAACAAGTGACCTCGGTTCTGAGGTTATCGATATGGCACTTCAGTCGTATTTTGCCCAGTAGTTCGCTTTTGTTGGCATTGAAGCCAATGATTGTTGTGTTGGAGGGTGCCAGTAGGTACATTGGGATCCCCAGTGTTGAGAGTAGCATCTTCGAGATGATGCTGAAGGAAGACCCCGGATCGATCTGAATCCGCTTCACCTTGACTAAACCGATGTACCCTGTATAATACAGCGGCCGGTTGTGTCGATTGTGCTTAAGCAGCATGTCCTGTTGGGTGAAGGTTATATTGGATAACCTCATCCGCACAGTGACAGTGTGCACACACAGTCGAGAGATCTTCAGGCTACTTGACCTGACTGAGAAAGGATTCAGCATCCTTCAGAGCTTCGCAGAGAGCTTCTCGGGAGTCTTTGGAAAGACGAAGGAGCTCGAACAGAGATAGACGGGCAGGAGTACTGGCCAGTTGTGCCAGTATGTCGAAGTTGTGGGGCTTGGCTACCCCCAAAGCATTCTCTTTTCGTAGAGGCCTATCGAAGAGGGCCTCTATCTGCTTCTGCTTATTGGCTGCTGGGGGCCTAGATGGGCCCTCGTCCTGGACAGCAGGGACGGTGCCAGGAGGCACCACCTCGACGGCAGCTTCATCGGGTTGGGTGTTCTGTTGTGAACGCGTCTGCACAGAAAGTGCCTCTTTCGCTGAAGAAGAGACCATGCGGCAAGACTTGATCTTCCTGCCTTTGGATTTGGAGGTAGGGCGTACCTCCGGTTGAGTCAGTTCGGAGACGAGATCGGGGTGAACCCATAGGATCTCTCCCCGAGATGTGGTGAGTGGGATGAGTCCACCCACGTTGTCACGGGTAGGTGGTAAGTTAACCACCTCCATTGTCGCCTTAGGGATGGGGACGAAGCCATCTTGTGCTGTAGTCGGCGGCAGGGTGCCAAACTGGAGTGACACCACGTTGGCTGACACCGTATTCTCCTCGTAGTCGACGGAGATTACATCCGCATTGATCATACGCTGGATGTAATTCTTGAGGACATAGCAGTCCTTGGTCGGGTGTCCGACAAACCGATGGTAGTGACAATACCTCGGGTTGTCCACTTTCCCAACCTCATCGGGACGCTTCGGGTCCTGAAGCTTGATCTTGTCACCCTGCTTCAGTATCTCAAAGAGTTACAGTGTGTCTTCGTCGTTGAACGAATAAGCCTCCTTTGGCCTTGGCGCAAGTGGAGGCTTATGAGTAGGTGTTGACGCACCTTTTGAGGCATTGACAGTCAACGCCTGTTTCCCCTTCGTCTCTCGTTTGGGGTTGTTGGCTGCAGTTCGTTTCCCCTTGTCCTCGAAGGCAGGGAAACTAACCCCCAGAAGACGAGCATTGGCTGTCTTCTTTTCTGTGGCTTCTGCTTCAATGATCAAGGAGCTCCAATCGGGAGGGGAGTAGAGTTGAGCCAGAGTTTGACTGCAGGCAGCATATTCATGCTGCAGGAGGAGAGAAGTGCATGTTCTGGCATGCCCGGGAGGAGTCTGAAGCAGGCCTATCGGAAGCGTTCGATGAACACTCGCACTGTTTCCTTTTCCTTCTGGCGTATCCCTATGAGGGACGCCATTGTCATGTCCTTCCTGCCGTCGTAGAAATGGTCGAAAAAGAGACGCGTCAGGTCATCGAAGGAAGATATTGAATTGTCGGAGAGGCTGCAGTACCAGTCGTACGCAACTCCTTTCAGTGCCCTAACAAATATTCTGGCAAGTAGTGCGTCCTTCTTCGGAAGATGCCCCGTCTACGACTGGAAGTACGTCAAATAGTGACGCGGAGAGTCCTTCCTGTCGTACGGCGTCAGTGTTTGTGGTTTAAACTTTGGAGGATAAACCACCTTGTTCTACTCGAGGGGATAAGGCTGGGAGAAGCCCATCTTTTGGCGCTCCTCTTGTCTCGTCTTGGACTCAAAGCGCTCGTGCAAGTCCCTGATCATCTCGACCACGTCTTCCGTAGAACTGGGAATCGGGGAAGGTGGTACCACCTGATGTTGAGCATTTGAGGGCTCCGATGTCCGAGGTGCTTCTCGGCGATCTGTGTCCGAGGATACCCGTTGAAGGGGTACACTCGACTCTCCATTGGCCCCTAGGTCAGGACCGGTAGAAGGTGTCCTGGTCAAAGCTGATCGTATCTCAAACACTGCTTGAGTCAGTATTTACATGGAGGCAGAGAGGGTTTTGAGTCCTCACTCTAGGATATCTATGCGCTGGACGAGGTCTGTTGGCGGCGCATCAGACTCGACATCAGCCCCAGTCACATTTACTGTCATGACGCAGCCGGGAGTGGATGGATGGGTTGAGGCTTCACTCTCGGCCTCACTCTCTTGTAGTGGAGTTGCCTCTTCTGGAGCTTCGTCTTGGCTACCCCCAGCTATGTTCGGAAGAACATTCACCACGGTCGTATCTGCAAGGGCCTGATTACCCTCAGCTCCGTCTTGAAGGGCCTCTTCGTCACCGGAACTCTGGTCCGAAGATGCTAGGCTACCCCCAACTATGTTCTGGGGGATATCCTCATCTTCACGGGCTTCTGGGAGGCTGACTTCGCTTCGAGGATGTGCCCCAAGTGTGCTTTGGACACACTCGTCTTCAGAAGGAGGCTCGACAAGGGTCTGACTACCCCCAGCTTCCTCCAAGATTTTCTTCCTCCCCCGAGTGCCTTCGAACACTCCGGAGGACGAGACAGCTGTCTTGGTTTTCCTCGACTGGCTTTTGGACGAGGAAGAGGAACTGCCAGTCGCCTTTTGGACTGACGAGGAGTTAGAGATCACGTTGCATGAAGCAATCCTTGGTTCTTCTTCTGTTGACACCTTCTTTTCGAGGCGATGTCGGAGGGGTGTCGATGATTGCAGCCGTTGGAACACCGACTGCCTTGGTGGAACTGCCGCTTTACAACAGCAGATGATGGTGACCACAGCACAAGCGTGCCCCGTGAGGGGCGCATCGTGCTTGTCAGTCGACTCTCCTGATCGGCACTTATGAGTGATCATATTGCGCAGATCGTTGTAGGAGAGTGCCACCTTCACTCCTCCTTCAGGCGCATGGTATGGCCAAGCACCGGGGTGGTCAAGTGAGTGTTGCGCCCCCTGATCTAATACCAAACAAGCATCCCGATCAGTAGTGGAAGAACCACAGCATTTGAAGTGACTTGAACGGACCTCAAACGCACAACCAGAGGAGGCAGGGGAGTTCAAGACCACTGGATTTGCCTTACTCAACTTGGTTGTGCACGTAATAGATGCGCCCAAGTGAGACAAAGAATTTGAAGGTCGGCTCGTTTCTGGCACCGCAGCACCCGAGTCGACCTTGTACAGCTTACCATCAGCAGCGCGCATGATTGTGAGCGCATGCTTCTGGCTTACTGCTGGCCTAGCACGTTTGGGGCGCATGGCCCGTGCTGCCTTGGATTTCTTCGTACCAGTCCGCTGAGGCACATAGTACTCAGAATCCAAATTCTCCTCGCCATTACAGCGAGTGAGTCTGTCAAAGACAGCGACCTTTTGTGGCACATCAGAGGTGATGCACGGGGCATTGGTAGCACCCCTGCTCCGTCGACGCATCTTTCTCGCCTGAGAGGGAGATGGCTGGGGAATGTGGTTAGCCGCACGTTTCCCCGAGAGATGCGCTGCACCAGCGGGCACATCTTGGTTGCTGAGGACATCAGCAGGAAGGGAAGGCTGGATTGGCTCATCCCCTTCGGTGGTGGTGCCCGAGGCGTCGACCTTGCGCACCCAGACTCGGCAGGTCTTCTTCGGCTTCGGCAGCCGCTTCGAAGGACTCGTACTTCCTTCAGAGATGAACTCCTCATACGCCTGTTGATTGAGACGTACGACCAGCGTCTTGTGGGAGGAGCCCACCTTCACGTCGTCGGATTGCGACACAACTTTCTCGGTGGAGGAGAAAGAGGTCCCCAGCAGAGTCGCCAGCTTATTTGCCATTAAAATTCTTTTATTGCAAATTTCAATACAAACAGAACAGTGTTACAATATAGAACTTAGATGTAGTCCTAGGAGTACACTTTTGTTTATCTGGGTCCCTTGTGCCGATGGAGTGAGTGGTAATGAGTTGACTCCGTTGACGGTCTGACGACGGTTATTGGTTCTCTGAAGGTTTGGATTGCTCTGGATACTGGAGCTTGCTGAGAAGAGGAAGACGTTAAGTGTCTGTATCTGCCTCTCTGGTGGTGTGTTCCTTCGTTTTTTGTACGTAGGATCGTTCTGTGTGTGTGAGAATGAAATAATCCCTCTATTTATAGTTTTGCAGATTGGCTGCTCATGTGCGCATGTAGGATGCGCCTGTACGCGGGGATGCCACGTGTTGTTTGCTGATGGAGGCATATGAACGATGCATCCTAATCTAGGGGTTGACTTCTTCATGTTGCTGTTGTGAACCGGCACGTAGCAGAGAGGAAAATCTTTTTCGGTTACTGAGATCTTGGGTGAGTTGAGTCAAAGGACACGTGTCGTCGACTCATGGCTCGGAGATCTCGGATTTGATGAGAGAATGATCTGGTAGGATGCGCCTGGGATTGGACACATAAGGAGACTTTGGCTCGTAACCTTTAGGAGTCACGAACCATTTTGGACGCATGGCTTTTGAGGCGCATGCGAGTCTTCAGTAGTGACTTTACTCCTATCTTTTGGGATCAGAGAGAAGTCTGGGGCACATGGCTTTTGAGGCGCATGCAGAGCTTTAACGGTGACTTTCCTTCTGTCTTTAGGGATCGGTGAAAAGTTTGAAGTGCATGGCTTTTGAGGCGTATGCAGATTTGGGCGCATGGCTGTGGAGGCGCATGCGAGTGGTTGGGTGGCCACGTGGCAGTAGCCGTCGAAGGAAAGTAATGATGATGCGGACGTTGCCGAGGCTTTATCTTCTGAAAAAGCTGTCAACTGTTCAGACTTCGGGAGGCGTGCTGCCAACTCTGTCAGTTCAGCATTTAATGTTTTTGACATTCGGTGGACAGCTGAGTGGGCGCGTTGATTGGCGTTTCACTAGGCGTATGGGGGACGCATGGGGGCGCATCCCCTGTGATGCGCTTGATGCTGATGGGCGCGTCTATGTGATGCGCTTGGTGTTGAAGGGCGCGTCTATGTGATGCACGGTCTGGTCGGCGCATCCGCTTCGTGACACATTCTTTAATGCATCGACTATTACGTTCTTCGAGTGCTTTAAATAGCCGTTTTGACTTGGCTGAATTCGAAGCGTCCGGTTCATCTATTAAATTCAAATTCATTGCATGGAATTCGGAGAGCCATCTACTTGGCACATGGGTTTAATTTGCCCGGCCTATAAATAGTGGCATGGAGAGAGGATTTGCTTCTCGTTCTCTCACGTTCTTCCGATATGAACTTGTATACTCGAATGCATTCTGTTGACGAGATGCTTCCGAGGGTGAAGATGCGACGCAATATCTTCGTTGATGCACTTGAAGGTGACTGTTACATCCAAAAGTCGGAGTCGAAGGCTTCCGAGGCAGGCGGAAGGTACCTGTTGCATCCAAAGATAGGGATGCTCGGGCCTCGTCTTCGTTGTGCAGGAAGAGCCGCACATCGGAATGGCGGTGCTGCGGCTTTGGGGGCTCTTTCTTCCTTCAAAGTGGGCGTTGCCCACTCTGGTTGTGTTGAAATCTGCTCCTTTAGCCGCAGTTTCGATTACGGTCTTCCTTGGCCTTTGGAGGCTCTTTCGAAGCCTCCCCTTGCCACAGGTTGGCTTGTGGTGCTCTTCACTTCCTCGGCTAGAGGGCTGATTTCTACCCTCGTTCTGCTCAATAAATGCTTTATTAGTCGAATCATTTTGACGGCGGTGAGCCTGGTTGGAAGAGCGGCACATAACTGGGCTGCTGAAGGGATGCACATAACTGGAATGCACATAACTGAGCTGCTGAAGGGATGCGCCCTGCTGGGGGCGCATGGTAGGATGCGCCTGACTGAGGGCGCATGGTCATTGCTGCGCCTACTTGAGGGGGCATGGTGGCTGCTGGCTTGAGACTTATGATCTTCTCTTTGTAGAAATTCTCCTTTGTACAATCTTTTCTTGGACATGTAATAGACTTTTATATGTTAAATAAAAAGTCCTCTTTCAATGTCTATATTTGTGGCCTTTGCTGTGAAGTACTTTGTCCAAGCTCTGGCGTATGTAGTCTAGCGCATAGACTTTCTGGTTCTGAATTTCCCTGCTTCTGCAGGCTCATCCAGCCGCATAAGATCTTGCTCCCTGCAGACCACATGAAGACCTTATATATCTAGCCGCATATGCACCCGCATCCTCAGCCGCTTGAGGCCGAGTCCATCCTCAGCCGCATAAGGTCCACCCCTCCCCGCTAACCGTATATGACCCTCCTAGCTCAGCTGCATGTGCCTGACCCTATCCAGCCGTATGGGCTGTTCTCTTCCCAGTCGCATGAGATCATTCCTGGCCACATGGGTACGAGCCGCATGGTTCTCCTATAGCCCTGTGTACTGTTATCTTATTATTTGCCCATGTCTTGTGATCCCCGGTGTAATTTTACTTTCTATGGCGTACACTTTTACCCCTAGTATATATTTTTATGCCCATTTTATATCCTTACGCCTTTTGTCCTGAACTTAATAAATCATGATTTGATTGGCATGATTGAAATGACAGTTGTACATGACACGATGTGACAAGGAACTAGCATGACACGACAATGACCCATAGTAGTGCATTCTTGACAAGTGACCTGACATGACATGACAGTGGCCCGCCGTGGCGTACTCCTGACAAGTAAACTTGACATGATAAACCTGGCACATCTTCATAAGTTGTTGCGACGGCTACATGACATGACATGACCTGTATAAATAATCTGGACACCGTGGGCAATTGTGCTTGTACAAATAATCTAGTCCTGTCTTGCATCATGTCTAGGAAGGGACTCCTGAGTACCACAGTCGGGAGTACCTATTAAAATGGACTAAGGCTAATAACTAGATTAATACATTAGTCATAAAGAGATTTTCCAGCTACAGGCAATCCCGTTACCTGGACGCGCCTGGGATCTGTAGCCTGCCGTCGAGTAGGGCACATTTCCAGCATACTGTCATGTGTTGCACCCTTCAAGCTACTTAAGGGTACATGCATTTCCTGGACGATGTACCCACCTGAATTCAACCCCTAATTTTCGACCTGGGTAACCTGGATGGTCTGTAGGGCTTGTGGCTGTGGAATAATCTCACTGCATCTTGTTAGTAATTAGGCTTGTGACAACCCTAGTTAGTTAAAGTATCAAGCCGTAATTCTTGCTTGGCCGTGAATGATTGGATGGAGTCTAACCAGTCTAGTCTTGTCCTGATCCTGTTTCAGGTTACTGCATGACCAGAATGCCTGTATTTATTTTACCGATAAATGGTGAGAAATCCAAGTTCTGTTCAGACGAAGGGTTACAACCCCGGTCCTTGTTTGGTTTACGGGTTATAACCTGGCTATTTGAATAGTCCTATGGTCATCTCATCGTATATCACCCTGTTATGCTTTTCTTAAACTCCTGTCTTATTTATTACCTTATTATTATTTTGTGCTAATTGCTGGTTTTAGTTCCTAAGTGAAGCCTCCACTACAAGAAAATAGGTCTTTTCCAACGTTTATTTCTCCGACATTTTTGTAAATGTTGGCTAAGTTAGCATATAATGACGTATTTAAAAAAACGTTGGTCATGACCGGCATTTGTCTTTGAACGTCGCACAATATACCAACGTTTGTAAACAAACATTGATAATTACCTGCGTTTTCCCTTAAACGTTGAGCAATATACCAACGTTTTTAAACAAAGGTTGACAATTACCTTCATTTGTCTTTAAACGCCGAGAAATATACCAACATTTTTAAAACAAACATTGATAATTACTTGCGTTTTTCTTTAAACGTCGAGCAATATACCAATATTTGACAATTACCTGCGTTTGTCTTTAAACGTCGAGAAATATACCAACATTTTGAAAACAAACGTTGTTAATTACCTGCATTTTTCTTTAAACGTCGAGCAATATGCCAACGTTTTGTGAAGCATGTCACATATTTGGAAACCCTTTTCGACATTTCTTTGACTTTTTTTTGGGCATTTACACTTATTTGACGTGTGAAGGAATTTTTTTTTCTAATCCTACATAAATTAGGCAGATTTTGTTTATGGAAATTAAGGTGAACCATTGACTAAATTAAAAAGTCTGCTTTATACATATAGCAAATGACCTCTAGCCTAGTGGTTAGGAGAGATGCATGCGGCCCGAGTGGTCAGGAGTTCGAATCCCAGTGGGAGCGATTCCAGAAACAATTTACCTGCTTCCCAAAAAAAAAACCCAACAGTTTTTGAAAAAATTTGGCCATACAAAACCTAACGTTTGTTTAAAATGGTTAGGAAATCAAAATTCGACGTTTTTGGAAAAAGGTTGGGAAAACTCATCGTTTCAAAAAACGTTGGAAAGTTCTCTTTTGCGACGTTTTTGTGAGAAACTGTTGGAAATATGGTAATCATTGTAGAACAATTAATGGCGTTTATAAACGTCGTCTAAACCCTATGCCAACGTTTTGCGTAAATGTTATAAATTGCCAACTAGAGCAACGACGACGTTTGCAAAAACCGTTGAACAAACGTCGGTAACGCCTATGCCAACGTTTTGCACAGTTTTGCCAACGCTAATAAAACGTTGGAAAAAATCATTTTTCTTGTAGTGCTCCTTTGTGGCACTTGCTCTTTCTGGGGTCTGACCCAGCTGGTTTTGTATGGCCAGATTTCGGAGCAGCTCCAGAGGATCTACCAACCTTTCAACCCGATGGTGACCACCAGGCGTAACCGGGGCAACGAGTGGGTTCTTTTTGGCTCTCCCACTCTATTGTAAAAATATTCTTTTGAGGCGTTTAGCCGACGAGCACCTGTTTAGCTCGATTGCACTTTTACTTATTGTCTGCCTGCGGGCTGTAACATAATTGACAGATCCTAGGGTTGATCATGTATGACTAAACTCTTGCTTAGTCCAGATATTTTGTAACGACTAGCTTCATGATCAGCTGAATATGTAATGTTTGTGACGCTTTACTATTGTATATTTAATGATCATACATCTTGTAACTTTTATTTACTTGCTTGTGATTGAGACAATAGGCTTGTTCATGACCATAAGAGACTGTTGGCTTGTAGTAAACCCTTATGTATCTTGACAGCCGTGACCGTATAGCGAGATGGATTCCATTTCATATACGTAGCTGGCTATGTCTGCCCCCGCTCTCCAGTATTCTGGTTCTGGGGCGTGACACATTTCGATCAGATCGTGGTGGCGAGTACCTCTTTGGAGAGTTTAGGAATTATTTATCAGAGGCTGGGATTGCATCTCAATTGACTGCACTTGGAATGCCCCAACAGAATGGTGTAGCCGAAAGGAGGAATAGAACTCTTATAGAGATGGTTAGATCAATGATGTGTTATTTGGATTTGCCAGATTCATTTTGGGGATATATCTTAGAGACTGCAGCTTATATTTTGAACTTGGTTCCTTCTAAGTCAGTACCTCTTACTCCCACAGAGCTGTGGATTAGGCGTAAGCCGAGTCTGAAACATGTTCGCATTTGGGGTAGTCCAGTACATGTGATGAATGGAAAAGCAAATAAGTTAGAATCTCGTACAGAAGTACGCTTGTTTGTAGGCTATCCAAGAGGAACGAAACAAGGTTTATTTTATAGTCATAAGGATCAGAAGGTCATTGTTAGCACTAATGCCCGATTCTTAAAGGAAGACTATGTGATGAACCATAAACCCACAAGTAGAGTTGTTCTAGAAGAACTGAGACATGGGACACCAAGTACTTCAGTACCAACAGTACAAGAGGATGAACCACAAATAACTGCACAATGTGTCACAAATGTTACACCACAACCGATAGTGCCTCGTCGTAGTAGGAGGGTTGTGATACAACCTAATAGATATATGTTTTTGGGAGAGTCTTCAGACTTCGTCCCTGAGGAACAAGATTATGATCCCTATACCTACAATGAAGCACCCCAAGATAAAGATGTAGAGACTTGGCAAAAAGCAATAATATCTGAAATAGAATATGAATTCTAATCAGGTCTGGGAGCTTGTAGAACCACCCGCTGGTGTAAAAGCCATTGGATGCAAGTGGGTCTATAAGAGAAAAAGAGGATCAGATGGTAAGGTTGAAACCTGTAAAGCTCGGCTTGTATCAAAAGGTTTTACTCAAAGAGAGGATATCGATTATGAGGAAACCTTTTCTCCTATAGCCATGCTTAAGTCTAATCGAATTCTTTTATCTATTATAGCTCATCTCAATTATGAGATTTGGCAAATGGATGTCAAGACAGCTTTTCTTAATGGAAAGCTTGAGGAAGACATCTATATGAAGCAACCAGATGGGTATATTGAAAAGGGCCAAGAGCATCTTGTTTGTAAGCTCAAGAAGTCCATTTATGGACTTAAGCAAGCTTCCAGATCTTGGAATATATGTTTTGATCAGATGATAAAATCCTATGGATTTGATCAATGTCTGGATGAATCATGTGTATACAGAAAGTCGGACGGAAACGTGGTGGTGTTCCTAGTACTTTATGTGGATGACATCTTGCTCATTGAAAATAATGTGAAGGTGTTATCTGATGTAAGGGTATGGTTATCCAAACAGTTCGATATAGAGGACTTGGGAGAAGTAGGTCAAATCCTTGCGATCAAAGTTCTACGAGATCACAAGAAAAAGATGTTGGGATTATCCCAAGGTTCCCATATCGATGCTGTACTAACTCGTTTTAGTATGCAAATTTCTAAGAAAGGTTTCTTACCTTTTAGACGTGAAATTGCTCTATCAAAGGAGCAGTGTCCGAGGATACCTAAAGAGATAGAGAACATTAAGGCAGTTCCTTATGCTTCAGCAGTAGAAAGCTAAATGTAAGCAATGCTATGTACGAGACCAGACATCTGCTTTGCCATAGGCATGGTCAGCAGATATCAGTCTAACCCGGGACAAGAGCACTGGACTGCCGTAAAGCATATTTTGAAGTACCTGAAAAGGACTAAAGAGTATATGCTGGTTTACCAGGCAGATAGTTTAGTTCCCTTGGGGTATACAGACTCCGATTTTTAGTCCGATAGGGATTCCAGAAAATCTACCTCAGGTTATGTGTTTACTTTGGGATGTGGAGCCATTGTGTGGAGGAGTATCAAGCAAAAATGTATTGCTGATTCCACCATTGAAGCCGAGTATGTGGCAGCCTCTAAGGCAACCAAAGAAGCGGTTTGGCTCAGAAACTTTATGTTGGACTTAGATGTGGTACCTAGTTTGCCTAAGTCTAGTACACTTTATTGTGATAATAGCGGTGCAGTTGCAAACTAGAAGAAACCACGAGCCCATAAGATAGGCAAACATATTGAGCGCAAGTACCACCTGATACGAGATTTCGTAAAGAAAAGAAAAGTTGCTATGATCAAGATAGCATCAGCCGACAACCTAGCTGATTCCTTTACAAAGAGCTTACCAGCTAAGGCTTTTGATAGTTATGTTGAGGGAATGGGAGTCAGATATGTAGCAACATGGCTTTAAGTATAAGTGGGAGATTTGTAACAGTATATTGAAAAGCATTGCTTTGAGTATAAGTGGGAGATTGTTAGGATTATATATTAAAAGCATCACTTTTGTAATAACCTTATTTCCTTAAATTTTGAATGTGAATCATATGGACAAATGTTTGCATATTGTATTTGGTGCAAGTGTTAATGCAAATGTCTGATATTCTATACTGTAGATAATATGGTGTATGGTGTCACACAGAAGATCATATTATCAGTTCCCTATGGAGTAAATAGTTCACAACCTAGATGGACTTGGACAATCTATTGGAAAGGTTGTAGTGTAATCTGGTATTTGTCTATCTTGACTATAGGTTTATACTAGTACACTTTGTGTGTATTGAATAGGACCACTTGAGGTTGTTCTCTTTGTATTGACTACCTAAGAGAACAAACATCTCTATTATTATGGATGCTTGTGCTCTTAATCCGGATATAATAACAGTCATGTATATGCAGTATGCATTACTTTAACTCATAAAAGAGTGAGATTCATTATGGATCAACAACCTCTATGAATTGGGTAATAACATTGTATGTATGATGGGCTATTGATTATAAATGGAATCCATGTCCTGATACATCGGGTTGATGATGTCACCTTAAGGAGCTCATAAGGATTGTCATGTAAACCCTGTAGGTAGATTATATCCGATATAACAAATAAAGTTGAGCAGTACTACTTAAGGATAAAAGATGTTGAATCAATATAGTTGTCAGTAACTTAATTTGATCGATGGACATACGATATCTTAACATGGGGAGCCAAATGAGCATATAATAAAAGGAGCCCACAAACATAATTTGGGATTAGGGAGGTAGCACAACAATAGCTCATTAGTGGACCGAGCTACTGTTAATGGGCCTGGATTGTGTGTTCAGGTTGAACACGTGATATCCAGATCCGTTAGGAGGCCTAACCCTAATTTGTCCTCATGGTCCCTGTTGTAGCCTATATATATCCTCTATTATCTGGCCACCAGATTACTGATCAGAAATCAAATACTTTCTCTAAATTCGTGATTCACGTAAGGAGCGAAAGAGAGGGCTGTCAAGGAGAAGAAAAGGTTAGAAGATCGTCGCCCACACGACGTCCAACTCGAGGAAGGAATACGTGCAAAAGATCTTGGAGTCGTCCGCTCGAGTTTGCCAGGAATTACTTGTCTCCTTTCCGTCGCATGTATAATTCGTGAACCCTAGTTTCCACCCATGAAGGGTTAGAACACGTATTATATCTTTTTTAACTTTCTATCGATCAATACACACACCAAAAAAAGGGTCCTGGGAATCCACAGTTCCATCAAATATGAGACAGGCGGTGGACGCTCCAAGTAACTATGATCGTTATAAAATGTACTGACTTGATTAGTCGATTGATGATGACCCAAATGACATCATTTCCTCATGGCGTCTTCGACAGACCAATAATAAAAATTTACGCACATGTGCTGCCACTTCCTTTCCAAAATTTCTAGGTTCTACATATCCCCGTCTGGCCTCTGATGCTCAACTTTTATATGCTGACAGGCCATACATTACGATACGAAGAGCACCACATCTCTTTTCATTTCGTGCCTGTTTGCCATTGATTGTAAAAGTACAGAACAATTTATGTAGGAGGACTAAACTTAGACTCACAATACAAACTCGCTTATACAAAGAAAGCCTAGGGACGAAAACCTAGGTACAACAATCTAAGTACAATTGTTTATTTTAGATTCTGGGGGTGACGATAGAGGCTCGGAAAAGCGACGGCAGCTCTGCCTTACTCCTTGGACGATCGGGTGCAACCTTGGCTCTAGAGAAGATCTGCTTGGCGTTAATGAAAAAGTACTCTCCTTGCTCTCTCTCTATATATGCTTCTCTGTCCTTTCTCCTCTCTGGATTTTTGGATTCTCTCCTCCTCTATGGATTTTTTTCGGGGGTCTGCAAGGGAATGGCACCTTGCTATTTATAAGAGTGGGGGCATCATTAGGGTTTGCAATCATTGCCCATCCTCAAAAGTCGGGGGTTAAGGATCGATGAATCTGGGCCGCTCATCTTGAATATAATAAATTTGAGCAATTAATGTGATTGCATCAAATCTCTGTGGGCAATAAATGTTAATTACCATGAATATTCGCGACTTGTTATGGCTTGCCACGTGTCTAATTTGCTCGATTTGACTTGATCTGGACAATTATGGTGATTGCAACAAATCTGATTTTGCTAGGATTTATTAGCACCCATAATTCCAGGAAGATAATACTGCCACGTGTCTCAATCATTGTAAAAAGTGCCACATGTCTCTACTGGGTCATCTTGGCAGAGCCGCATGTGAGTGGGCCGTATGAGGATGAACGGTTGCATAAAGATGGGCAGCCGCATGGGGGTGAACAGCCGCATGAAGATGGACAGCCGCATGAAGATAGGCAGCCGCATGCTGACGGACGGCCGCATAAAGTATGCAGCCGCATAAAGATGGGTGGCCGTAAGGAGTGGGCGGCCGCATAAAGTGGGCGGTTGCATAAATACAGCAGCCGCATGCCTCGGGACTCGGTGGATTCTGCCAGCTGTGAAAAGATTTCCTCCTCTTCCCTAGGAACACGTCTTTATGTCAGTCATTATTGCGCCTCTATGTCAAAGCTGTCATTTGTCAGAGCTATCAGCCGTCAGGGCATTAAATGCAGCCAAAGATGAAGGAAAGAGCTGTTGAAGGCCACGTGGCTCTGGGTCTCAAGCCGCATAGACGCTTGAGCCGCATGGACCCCTGAGCCGCATGGGCTCTCTGAGATGCATGGAGATCCTTGGCCGCATAGACCTTTTTTTATTATTTTCTATGCTTCTACAAGACCCCCTTCAAAGTTTTCAATTTGTAAAATTGAAATACTTTGAATAAGAAACGTGGCTATGTATAAACTCCTCTGGCCGCATAGGGTGTTCTGGCCGCATGGGCGTCCCAGCCGCATGGATTTCTTAGCCGCATGAATTGTTCTGTCCGCATGAACTGTCCTTGCCGCATACTCTCCTCTCTGCCATGTGTGCGTATCATTAATTGCCTTTAATTCGTTTTAGAGCCGTCTTTTGAGGAATCCCAAGGGTCGGTTCATTAAATCTTTAAATTTTATGCCCTAGGTGAATCTCCTTTATGAGAGAGGGGGCGAGATCCGAGGAGTCGATTTTGTTTTACCTGCAGCATACGATCCGAAGCGGTTATTGCTCTACGTGTCCCCCCTCTCCTCTTTTGTCCTCCTATAAATAAGAGGAATTTAAGAGATGAATTTTCTTTACTTTCTCTTTCAACTCAAGCTTTTTCTGCCATAACTATCATTCTCTTCTTCGATCACCAATGGCTCCCAAAAAGACTGTTGCGGCGAAAGCTAAGAAGGCAGCATCTTCGTCGGCTGCGACGGCAAAGGGAAAGAAAGCTGCTTCTACTTCGACTACGGCGACGAACGATAATACGGCAGCTCCTCCGTCAACCGACGTGCCCACAGTTCACCCTAACGTCCACCTCCTATCGCTGGTAAGGACGTTGTGTGAGCAAAAAAAACCTAACTACTGTGGCTACGTCGCATGTTTTATGCGCGAGCCTTCATCTCCATGTGTGCCATATGTATGTCTCATATTCGGGCCGTATGGGGTATGCTCCATGTCCGAGCCACATGAGAACGACTGGACCGCATGGGTACTTTTTGAACCGAACCGCATGCAGTCCCATCTAAATAGTGCCAAATGAGGACTCGTCCGACCCGAGCCACATGTGCTTCGTAAAAATACCCAGCCGCATAACGAATCGTTTAATCATAGCTGCATGTACTCTGTGAAAAAGCGAGGCGTATAAGGACTTGTTTAAACAGAGCCGCATGTACTTTGTGAAAAAGCGAGGCGTCTCCTGATTTTTGTCTCTTTTGTCCTTTTTCAATAAATCTGCCGGTCAATGCTGCTGGAGAACCCCTGGTGAGTCAGGCCCAAGCCGCTATGGGCTATAGGTACGACCAGATAGTCCGGTATATGGCGGACCAGTTTCCTAGTGACGAGCCTTTGGCGAGGCTGAAAGCCCTCAAGAACCAACCCTTCTACTTCCTATGTGCTATAATGAATTCGGGGAAATTGGAAGGGGAATACCTGAAGCCTGCATTCTTCTTCGGAGACGCTTTGATTGTGATGAACAGTCAAGTTCTGGACGGGTCGAAGAATTGGAGCTTTATTTCTAACGGGATGGCGATCCGTATCCCTCAAATGGAGCGTCACTTCCCACTAACTTGGTTCAATATGCTCCCGCTGGACAGGAAGATGGAAGAGTCTTTGACCCCTATCTAGAATGGGATATTTGTGGGCGACATCCATTACAACAACAGCATAAAGTCAGTGTGTGCGGGCAATGTGCATGCCAGCCGTTATGTAATGGGATTAGCCCCGGGTACTTTCTTAAATGTGTCAGGTCCCAATTTCATGTTTTCTTCAGCCGATACTTTTCTGAACCAACTTGCTCGGAAAGGCTCCTATCCGATTGGCCAGTTGGCGCTCCCAAGTTGGATACACCCCATCCCCTCATGGATCAATCTGTCTATGTGGATCTCGCGAAAGTATGAGTCTTTCCTGCGTGAGATTGGTCTTTATCACGCTATTCGGGGCACCAGCCATGGCTTACCCATAAACAAGAAATTATTCATGGCTCTACTGGAGATGTACAACAGGCGTACGGGAACCTTCTACACCCCTGTAGGGGAAATAGGGCTGGTACTCCATGAGATGCACGTGATTTCCAAGCTTCCTTGGGGGGATAAAGCTTTTGAGACGTACACTCCTACGAATGAGGAGTTCAAAGAACTGGAAGAACGATATACGGGCTTCGTGGCTGTTTATCAGGAGATTTTGTGCCACTATAGCACGTGCCAGCAGATAGCCAAGAAGGGTAGCAGCTCGGAAGGGAATGCTCCCCACACTAAGGACTGGGTAAGCTATCACTTCTCGATAGGAACCTCAGGCCGAGTTACTTCTCGAAGTCCTCAATCCCGGGAGGCGGTTCAAGCCTTGGTGTCGTCGACAATGAGGGTGACCACCACCAGCGACAGATTTGGGAGTCAAACCGACTCTTTTGGTTATTTTTATCATGATACCCAAGAGCTGTCAGAGAAGGCACTCCTGGCAGGATTTTTTATGATATGGTTGTGAAAAAGGACTTTGAAAGGACTGAGCTGCCCTATCATTATCTGATGGGGTGGCTGCTGATGCATTGTCCGTCTTTGATGAGGCCGGGTTTCTGAAGATGGCGTGATTGCTGATGACACTTTTATTTTTCGTTACCGTAACGAGTCTTGGGAATATGAGACCATGTACGCGTGTCGGATGGCGCTGGCAAGAGCAGATAGGTACGACTTTTTGTATCCGTCCCTCGTTTTACTGCTGAAGAAATAGCAGACGTACATCTCGAAGGTATTCGGCCTCCTCAGCTTCTAGACGGCCAAATGCTTCTGTGGTGGCGTAACATATGCCCCGCCCACCTGGTATACCGCAACCGCAATGTTGTCTTCCTGGAACCTTACCTTCCATACTCGTGCCACTTTCTCGGTTTCCGCTATTGAGGCGTCGGTAGAGATCTTGTATGTGGTGGCCCTGTACCATATCATAGAAAACAAGCTCCCCGTCGGTTTTAGCCCGGGTACCAGCTTTATTGTTGGTACTGGCTTGGATGAGAAGCCCCAGGGGGCCAAGACGAGGAAGAAGGAGAAAAATAGAGTCGAAGTGCCAGACTCGGACTTCACCACTACGGATGATGAGGACAGCGAGCATGATGCAGATAACTCTTCCCTTCTGAGGGAAGATGTTAGGGCGGATCAGCCTCCTATTATGTCAGATAAGATTGTGGCAGATCAGCCACCTGTTACATCTGGTCCCGTACGAAAGTGTGGCAGGCAAATCTCTCCTGTTGGCGGTATTCCTTACTCCCGAAAATGAGCTGCGACCAGACATCGCCAGCTAGCTATAAGGGAGAGAAGTGAGGAGGTCTACACAGTTTCGGAGGTAAAAGGAATTACTACTATCTTTATTTAGTTTTTTCTTTCTTCTAGCTTCGATCTTGATCACTTTTCTTTTACTCTTATAGGCGTCAAAGGAGTCAGTTTCTCGGGAACCGACCGCTGAGGTTGATCCGGCCCTGACCACTTTGGTCGATGATATGTGCACCGCTATCATTTCTGCTAGGATTCTTCTGGAGGTGGCCGAGAAGTCCCACCTTGCTGAGGCCCCGACCCATGGGGACGAGGGCTCTACTGTACCTATCCCTGAGACGATTGAATTTCAATGGGGTGACGCTGAACTGGCTGGCTCCCTTTCCGGGGTGGCTGGGGCAGAAAAACCAGTTGAATTTAACTTGGAGGTCGCGGGTGAGAAGACTATGTCAGCTACGAGCAAGCTGCGGCCTCCATGCTCCTCTCCTGGTAAGATAAGCCGAATCTTAACTTGTGAGGAGGCCTATCTGCTTTATCATCACATCCTTTGGGTTACGTCGGTTGATGGTTGCTTTGGACGTACAGGTCCCGCCCCTTTGTTGCCGATGATGGACGTTGTCGGGGTGGACTCTACCGGGGGGGATCTGATGGAAGCACGTGTGCCTCCTTCTCTTCCAACCTATATTGAGGGGCCTCCAGCTGGGTCGAGTTCGGGGGTTCAAGTAGCGGCACAGCCGGGGCAGGGGACAATGCTTCATGCGTCCTTTCTGCAAATATGGTTTCGGGGGTTGACCTTTCCGCCTTGCCGAGTATCCAAGCTCTTCGGGCGGCGGAAGATGAGCTAGCCGCTATTCATGCGTTTTTTCGCTCAGAATTTGTTTTCATGGTGGCAGGGATGGCAAGTTCCGATGCTATTCCTTCGACACTGCCAGCCACACTTTCTTTGACGTCGTCCTCTACCGAAGTTTTGGATGAAGTGTCACAGGATGTGGTTGTCAGCTTTTACCACCGTCTGAAGAGAGGGGTCGAGGCAGCTGTGGAGAGGGGGACTCCCTTTGCTATGGCCCGTCAGTGCGCCGGTGGCCAAATCGACATCCTTAGAGCACTCCCTGGTGGGGCAGGGCTAGCTGTGCTCCTGGAGCCCAAACTGCTAGAGGCTGATCGACTTGTGACCCAGTTTCACGTGCTGCGGTAGGCTGATCTATCTGCGGCGATAGGTCAAGAGCACACTTTCCTCATAACCGCAGTGGAGAAGGTGAGGCTTGCTCGGGATTCGATCAAGCCGACCATACTGAAGGACCGTCGTGATCTGTCTCAGTTATATGATCAATTGAGCCATAGAAATGAAGATTGCACGGCTCAGAAAGCGACCGCCTCCCGTAGGGTAATCGACACCAGGGAGCAGATCCTCAAGCTCCAGAGAAAGCTGGCCTTTCTAGAGTCTGAGCTCGAAGCCACCCGTACCAAAAAAGGACTTGTTATTCAGGAGGCTGACGGACTTAGTCGAGCTTCTGCCAATCTGGAGCTCGCCCTGAAGAAGATAGAGGATGGCTGGCGGGCACACATATATTTTGATGATGCGGACCGGTTGTCCCAGGAAGAGGAGCACCGAGCTAAGCAGCGGCTTGAACGGGGGACCGCCTTGGTGAAGAACCGCCTCCTGGAATTATGTAATGCCGAACCTGTAGCACCCAGTTTCCCAAATGAGGATAATTTTGAAATTTCATGTTTATAATTATTTTAATAATGATATTTAATTTATGATATGATGTTTGGTAATTTTAAATTATTTTTAAAATTATTTAAATCAATGACTTGTGGTTTTGACGTTTTGCTAGTGAAACCCAAGAGACTGTTTGACCTAGAGCCTAACCATATGATTATGATATTTTTAATGTCATTTTTGGCCTAAGAATATTTTTGCATTTGACCTCTTTGAATTATTTTGATATTATTTTATTATTTATGATATTGTTTTGGGGTTATTTGAGTCGAGTTCGAATTTTAACTCAATCCGACTTGAAACGGGGATCCGGGGGTAGTTTGACTCTAGTGGGACCCACACACTTGTTAGGCATGGCCCACATGATATTAATTTTAGTCCACATGATATAAATATTTTAGTTAGAGGTTATACTAATTATTATGGATAAGGTTAGTGTGATTAGACACTTTAGAATGACTAATTTAGTCCCAACCAATTAGTCCTTTCCTAATACTCATAGAATAGGTTAGTGGGGGCATTTTGGACCTTACATAATAGGACAAATAGACCCATATGGTCAGCCACTTTGGGAGAGGATAGGCTCAAGTTCATTTCATTATTCTCATCCACACTCTCTCTCTTGTTCTTCCCCAAATTTCTAGAGAGCAATCCCTAGAAATTTCTCTACCAAATCCTTCCATTTTACCACCAAATCTTCTTCTTTCCTTCTCTATTCTAGCCAAGGAGAAAGCTACCCAAGTTTTGGAGGATTCGGAGCTCGTTCGTGTCCTTTTGGAATCTCTACATGTCGGTGTTGCTCCGGGAAGGCTTTTCTTCGATTCGATCTACCGGGAGGTATAAATCCCTTCTCCTTTTCATTTCCTCATGCATATAAGTCTATTTTGAACCCATAGAAATGACCCCCATGGTTGTATCTCCATTTGGGTTCATTTTGTGTCCATTTGGAGGTCATAGGAGTGTCCTTTGTGTTGTGGTTGTGTCCATGTGGGAAAATCCCAAATTTGGACACACTATGTGTTGTTGTTATGTATGAATGAATTATTACATGTTTAATCTCATATTTTTGTATTGGAGATGTGTTCTATAGTGTCTCATATATATATATTAGTGTAGAGAGTGAGTTCTTGATATATTATGTTATATACTTGTGTTCTTTTGTCTCAAACTACCTAAATCCGTCATGTTTTTTATCCACGTTTTTAATTTCAGCCCTAACTTAGAAATATCATAACTTCTAGCTCAAAGCTCGGTTTAATCTCCCCTTTTTTTAAAAGAAGCGTATTGAAGTTAGCTTTCCAAAAACATGTATTAACAGGCCTAATTCTTTCTGTAACTTTCTGGAGAATCATTTGAGTGTCAGCTGTACGAAAGACAAACGCGTTCTCGGTGTTTTCGCGATTCCGGGAGTTTCCGAAAACGAAAACGCAATCCGTTTAAAGTTTCGAAAAGCTAACACATAGATCTATAACATACTTTAATCTTAGATTTTAATTTATGCTGAGATGGTACAGTATTGATTATTAGTAGGAGTTACTATTCGGCATATGCATTTTGTGGACCCTTGTGTGTAATATAATGTTCTATTTGATTTTAACCCATGTTAATGTATATAAATTATGTAATTAAATAGAGAATGCAAGCATGAGTAAATAGTTAAATAAATGATGTATGAGGTGTAAGTATCCTATCTAATGTAAGCATGTATAAGTATGGCTTGAAATGAATATGTAGGTTCCATAGTATGTAATGTATGGTGTATATAGTGGTGCAAGAGAATAAATGAATGATGAATGAATGCAAGCATGAATGTAATGTAATAATAGATATAATGTATGCAATATACAAGTTAATGAGATATAATATTCTATGTTAACACAAATCCTATATTACCTCACGTACCCCCTTACACTATATTGACACTATCACACTTGACACATTGTTCACTTATACTTTGACACTCTTTGATATGTATACACTATGTATGCCCATTTAACCCTCACTTGCCCCTTTGCCATGTTCACATACACACACATAGCCTCTTAAATAAGTATTTATGAATATAGTTAACTTAGCTATGTATGTATATTATATATATATTAGCATATTGTGTTGTAATATATAAGTTTATATAACCATTTGAAATGCCATGATTATAGACCTAATGTCGAATACCAATATATGCATGTGTATATATGTGTAGACATATATAACTTAAAGTAATAGATTACCTAGTGTATATCCAATGTGAATTCTTGCCTGTTTGAGTATTGAATAATTGCATGCGATATAGAGTTGGGTGTATGTTGGCTTGTATAGCCTTGTATTGATGTGTGCTTGCTAGGATAGTCTTGGTTAGGCCTAGTAAGACTTGCTGGGTTAGGACATGACCTAGTTTGACTAGTTTGACTAGTGCAGTTGACCAGAGTTGACCAAGGGTTGACTTTGGCCTAGTTTGACCTAGATTCATGTAGAATGCATTGTAGTGCTTTATATTACCCTTCTAGACATGTTGTGACTTGTCTGTTCTAATTAGGAGCCAGACACCTCTCCTCGGACAGTATCTTTACCTTGGACATTTAGATATCAGGCGAGTACATTCTCTGATCATTTCATATTTTGCTTAGAATTATTTCCTGCAGTAGATTACTTTACTTGTATTGTCACGATGGTCACACGGATTGGTACTATATGGATCCTTTCTTGAGATGTTATCCTTAGGGAGCATCGGGTACTACGTGTTCTGTGCATTTCACTTACATGGCGTATCACTATGCTTCTTGGTTCACTTGATTACTTGTGACATGTACCCTCATGATCACAGAGTCTCTTGAATCTTATGCAATTGGGTAACCCCCAGACTCCCCATTTATGGGACATCCATGTATCACCCTTCGAGGGCCGTGCATGGAATCATATAACATAACCTGGCTGGATCCTTGTGTATTGATTGGGGGTACGGGGGAGTAGAAGTGGTCATGTGAATAATACACCAGTAGTATCTTCATTGAATCATTCTGTAGTGTCTTCATTGAATCATCCCAGGCCATTTACATGTTCATGTTGTACTCTGACTCACTAGTCACTGCTAGTTCTCTATTTATAGTAGATATTTCTATTACAGTTCTCTCTCTGTTTTTATACCGCACTTCTTTCAGTACTTGTATCTTACTTTACTGCATGTTTATATTTTCTAACCTGCTATGAATTGTTGAGATGTACTGTGCTCGCTCCTGTCCTGACTGGACCTGTTGATAAATTTTACAGATAGCCTGGAGGTTGCCTGCTAGCCTAGAGGAGACAATAGAGGTTGCATAGATAGCTAGGGTTTTTGCTTATAGTTTATTTTCAGTCATCTTGAGTTGTATTTATGGATTACTGTATTTGGGTTTTGAGATGTATTCTGAGTTTGTATCTTAGACACTTAGACTTCTATCTGTTGTATCTCTTTTCGATTTTATGTTTTATCTATCTTCCTTTATGCTCTACCTTAGATGTGATTGAGTTTACATTCTGCTATGTCACCCCCATTCGGGGAGTATAAACTGTTTAGTCATATACTGTTAGATGCATTGAGACCTAGGACAGCATTCTACCGCCGACACTGCGGCGTAGGCTGGGCGTTGTTACATTCTCGTGCCCTAACTCTAGGGTGCGGGTCGTGACACATTTTTAGTGGTGGCCCACGCAGGTCGAGTTTGTGTAGTGGTATTCGAACTAGAGTACCACTATAGCCTGCAGTAGGATTAGGATATTTTTTAAAGATACTCAATCACAATTAGGATCCCTTGAGAGATTCCTGGGACGACCCTTGAGAATCTTGTTTAACTCCGATTTGAAAACTCTTTTCTTTTTCCTTGATTTGATTTATCTTTACTTTCTGCTATTGAATTTGATTTTGATGGATTATTATTGAATTTGAGTTTGTATTTATTGATTTTGATGAAGATTGTTGAAATTTGAATCTTGATGTTAGCTATAGCATCCGAGTTTGTAGTTATATGATTTGAAGGATTTTGTTCATTTCTGAATTTTGATGTTCGTTGATAAATTTGATTTTTTTTGGTATTCATTGTTGATTTAATTTAATTTTTGGCAAGATAAAATTATATGGGCTAGATCATCTAAGTTATGGAAATCTTGTCTTCTATAGTCACATTAGTCAGCATGGTGATGACATATAGTCTGATTTTGGATATATTTCTCGGGTGTGGAAATTTAAGGTTTTCGCAGCCAAGCTAGCGGCATCGCAAAAATGTTAAATACCATGATTCTAGAGGTATGTGCATAAGTCAAGGACTCTGTGATTATCGTAGCCTTGCTCACTAGTATGACGAGGATTTAGAGTACCATGATTTTGGATAGACGCATATGATTATCAAATTGTACCTTAAATATTTTCGAACATGTTTTTGCTACTTTTATTTCAGTCATTCAAAAAAAGAGAAGGAATTATTGTTGTTTTGTTTTGTTTTGTTTCTCATTGTTTACTTAGGATATAGCTTTAGCTATTTTTATAAACCTTGTATAACTTCTTACAAAAATTTATTTCTTCTTAATACAATAAACCAATGATTTTGCTAGGCCTTATTTTGGATTTGGTATTATAATTCTTGTTTCAAAAAAAAATAGGTCCCTCTTTTAAATAGATAAGCAGAACAGATTCTATTATCATTCTTTTCCTGCCAATATTTTTACTACCATCATTCCTTGTCTTATATACCTGTCCTGATTATATCAATTCCTTGTCTCGTATATAATTCTGTCAGCTATACCTTGACAACTCTTGAATCTTCATATCATTTTGCCTGAGAAATGTTAAGGAAGTGATGTAAATTATGTAGCTCAGAGAAGACGTAACTGGTTATTTTATGATGATCTAAAGGAAATCAAATGTGGAGTGTTCCATATGGAAACTTGAGATAGAAATATGATAAAGGTCTCGAATAGAATAAAGAGATGTATACTGTCAATCTGGAAACAATTACATTTAGAGAAATTTTGGGGTTATGAGATAGTTTATAGGTGTATTCAAAACTAATGAGGATATCAGAGGTCAACCTAGTTTTGAGAACTTAGAAAATCTTGGTTATTGATTCTGGAGAAAACTTTTACTCTGAGGCTATGTAGAAGGTTAGTAATGGAAAAGAGAAGTTAATTGTGTTTAATAAGGATATTAAACAAGATGTTGCGAGGAAATGACTAGGGATAGAGAGAGCACAAAGTTATGGAAGTTTAGAGATTGTTGTGAAATATTTTTAGGAGAATAATATTCAAGGGTGTATGTCGAAGAAAATACGGAAGTTGATTTTATGATGAAAGATAAGTTTTGTAAGGCCTAGAGATTTAAATTAAATAATATGAGGAGAACAATTTGAATAAGTTCAAGGAATTCGTAAACGGGATTTAGAGGTTTTGGGTCAAATTTAAGACAAGGTGAAAGAACATGAAAATTTAAATAAATGGTTAATGTTGATTCCTAAATGTGAGGGTTGTGCTTCAAGAGTGATGTTTGGAAATTAGGAATTGCCTACGGTAGTCATGGTAAGGGTTTAAGTAAAGGTTAAATTTTCATATGGAGACTGGTGATGTAAAGATATGATTGGCAAGTTATGACCAGATGAACTTAAGAGTATCAGAAGCAGATGACTAACTCGATCTTCATTATTTTTGTGCATTAATTACCACCTCTTGAACTCCCACTTTCTAATTGAGATCCTTGATGTTCCTTATCGTGACTTTGATATTCGGAATGTAATACTAGCTGTTACCCTCCAACAAATCTTATATGCAAGACCTAGATGAGCTCACCTTCGTGTAGGTATATCATGTCCTACTAAAACCCGTCTTCTTGTACTCTATTTTCTTGATATGATTTTCTGGTCAACTGGCTAAACTATAACCTCTAACATTATACAAAATTTCTTCTTATTTCAATTAGAAATCCAGCCTTGACTCAATTCTTTCGACCCGACATGTGATGGTGTTCTTCTTGTTTCCTTAGATACTTAACCTTGTACCTCATCTGATTACTTGACCCTTTGGTTAAGAAACTTGGACTATGTAATTCCTTTCATCATTACCACCCTTATATCTTGTGCTGCTAAATTAGCCTTAGTTTTGCAAGCTTATCTATTTTCGAGCTTGGTCATGACATATTTTATTTGGTGGCCACCCACTAACATATTGTCTAATCAAAACCGGTACTTGATGGTCTGATCAACCTATTGTACTTTTGTTCGCTTTTTCATGTATCAATCTACGAGAATGGAGACATAGTTAAACTTGACCCCATAGTCTCATTCGCGACAGCCTTGACAATTCTTCTTGAAATCTTTTCATCGCCTATGAACCTCGTATTCGTACTCAGTCGAATTAAATTTAAACATGACCTGAACCTCCATCATTGGATGCTCGTGCTCATACTTTGATTTCATTGATTTCCCTTCTTGCCCAAATCTCGTTTTATCCCGAAATTGATCAACTTAGATCGTGTCAAGACAAAAATCTATTTGTGATTTGTTGTGCCTAAATTTTCAATTTTTGTCATTTTATGGAATAGTAACCTTTTAATAATTTCTTAGTTGCTTGTTAATGACCAATTTTTTATATAGAATGGTAGACAGCCCTACAACCTTGATGATTGTTGTTCCCTTACCTTCCCAATTAGGACACCCTAGATTGTTTGTGTGTTGATACCATAGTACTGTTTTGACCTAGAATGACCAGTGCACCTAGGTGAGACTTCCAACTGCTACGGTATGCCCTGACCTTGTATACTATTCCTTCAAATTGCATGATTTAGATAAAAAAAAATTTAGACCTTGATTGTTGGGAAATAGGAACGTCACTCCATTAGTATCAGTTGTAGATATATATGGGTTAGTCCTTGATGTGGGAATATGTGTCTATAAACGTGTAGCTTAGGAGATTTAGGAGAGATTATAGTATCAGCCTTGATATGATGTACTAGTCTTTTGGTGAGTATAAATGTATTATGAGAGATATGGGCCTATATGTCTTAGTAATGCATCGTTCCTATGGTAATAGAATGTATTAATAGATGGTTAATAGGAAGATAATAGTTTGAGCATACCTATAGCCTATGATCAGTTCCTTTTCATCCTTAGTTAAGACCACTTTAAAATAGGTCCAGTCCCTTGGATATAGGTTCCAGTCCATATTTTATTGAAGTTCCATTACCGCCGTACAGCAGAGAAGTATTTGAGGTATTCCTAGATTGACACTTTTTAGATGTCCGTTTATTATTCCAGTGTTAGGAAGTGTTACCTTAGATATTGGGTAGGTTATAGGCTCTAGAAGGAGTACTATCGATCTTAAATTTCGAGGACGAAATTTTTCTAAGGTGGGTAGAGTTGTAGCACCCAGTTTGCCAAATGAGGATAATTTTGAAATTTCATGTTTATAATTATTTTAATAATGATATTTAAATTATGATACGATGTTTGGTGATTTTAAATCATTTTTAAAATTATTTAAATCAATGACTTGTGGTTTTGACGTTTTGCTAGTGAAACCCTAGAGACTGTTTGACCTAGAGCCTAATCATATGATTATGATATTTTTAATAACATTTTTGGCCTAAGAATATTTTTGCATTTGACCTCTTTGAATTATTTTGATATTATTTTATTATTTACGATATTGTTTTGGGGTTATTTGAGTCGGGTTCGAATTTTAACTCAATCCGACTTGAAACGGGGACCCGGGGGTAGTTTGACTCTAGTGGGACCCACATACTAGTTAGACATGGCCCACATGATATTAATTTTAGTCCACATGATAGAAATATTTTAGTTAGAGGTTAGACTAATTATTATGGATAAGGTTAGTGTGATTAGAGACTTTAGAATGACTAATTTAGCCCCAACC